>PQXN01000073.1:0-135180 GCA_004786275.1 Botryotinia convoluta | reverse complement strand
CTTCAAAAATCATGAACTATAAGACTTATATTGAATATTATATTAGCTATGGAAGACTGTATCCAACAAGCAATAGCTCAAATTAAAGCTGAAGAGAAGTCTAATATCATTGCTATCGCGAAAATCCATAATGTTGATTGCTCTACTCTTATATCGGTGATATAAAGGGTAAATAGCTTTTTGTACCTCTGTTTATAAAGATATCCATCAATGTCTTAATAAAAAGCAAGAAGAAGGTTTAATTGATCAAATCAACAAGCTGATACAAAGATCTATACCCCCTACAAGTTGTATAGTCAAAAACCTTGTAGAAGAGATTATAGGCTGGCCTATAAAGAAGAATTAGATAGCCCATTTTATCAAAAGGTATGAAAAACGTTTTAAAAGTTGGTATCTCTGATATATTGATAATCTATATGTTAAAGCTGATAATATTAGCTATTTTGAATACTTTTATAATTTAGTTGGTACTATTTTCGATTTATTGTTGATTTTTATATATATAAAAAGCTTTAGTTAATTCTTTTTTTAATTTATTTAATTGATAAAAGCAATCACAAAATATAATATATCTCCAAAAAACATATACAATTGAAACGAGAAAGGCTTTATAATTGATATAATTCGGGCAATGAAAAGGATTATAAGTATTAGTGTTTATAAAAGAGACAAGATTACAAAAACTATACAAAATGAATCTCAAAAGTTTATTAGCCTCTTAGTATACATCTCTGCGAATAATACAATTATATCATCTACTCTACTTTATAAAAGGAACTCGAAGGATTTCCAGAATATATAGGTTGATAATATAGAAAAGGGGGATAAAGCTTATTTTGGAGTTTCAAGTAATAGATAGTTATTTAATGCTTTTGGCCTTATATAGCTTCAAAAGGGTTTTCAATGATATATATGTCTTAAAATAGGTAAAGGATATTGTCTACTTATTATAGATAGTCATTCTAGCTATATCAATATGGAATTTATATCGAAATGCAATGAATTGAAGATAATATTGCTGATTTTGCTACTATATTTTATATATCGACTCTAACTTTTTGATTACAGCTTTTTCCTTTCACTTTTGATGAATTATAATATAACATTGAACAATTTATTATACAAAAGCAAGGAATTATCTAGAATTACAAAACAGAACTTTTAGATTGTATTTAAAAGAGCTTGGATTCAAACTTGCACAATATATAATATACTCTCCTCCTTCGAAAAAACAGGTATTTATTCTATAAATAAAGGAGCTACTATTGCTTGTATTACATCTAAAGCTCCCTCTATACCACTTACATTGATTAAACTAGCTAAAAGTAAATTTAAGATCTTATATACTACGAAAGCTCTTTGTAAGCTCAAATTAGAGTTTCGGTATCAAAATAACCCTGATATCACTTTGAAGCTTTTTAAGGCCACTTTTATTAATATAATTGAAGCTAGTATCTAATCGCATAAAGCAAAAGGGTTAAAAAAGGCTATAAAAATGGAAAGGAAGAAAAGGAATCAATCTAAGAGATTAAATCTAATAGAAGAGAAAGTAAATAGGGCATATTTATACTTTCCCAAAGCTATTTTGAAAGCTAAGATATACTAATCTACTAAAGAACTTATTATTAAGCAGAAAAAGGAAGTCAAGAAGCTGAAGAAAGTTGAAAAGAAAGCCGAAAAGCAAAAGAAGTATTTAAAGATACAAGAGAGAGTTAAACAGAAAAAGATCGATTATCAAATTTTATAGAATTTCAAGGTGTATAGCAAAAAAGATCGGAAAGTATTAAAGTCATTTATTAAAAAGGCTAAAAGTATTCCAAAGCTTTTTTTTATATTAGATCTAATATCTCAATAAATTATAAAGCTTCCAGATAATAAGGAAGCTGATAATTTAAAGAATAAGGGGGAGGGGGTGGAAACCAGGACTAAAAGGGGGCGAGTAATTATGGTATCAATAAGATTTAAAACTTAATTATTTTATAACTCTATATAAAAATACTATATTATATTATGGATATTTGAAAGTTTTGATTCAATATCTTATAAATTATAATTATTATTAAATATTGAAGTTGTAATAGTGGTGAATTTGAGGCTGTGTAAGATGTGGGGTTGTGCAAGATATAGGGATGTCGGTTAGATAGCCGCGGTTATCCTACGTGCTTGCTGTCGTTATCTGGTGGTAACTTCTGATTCTTGCTGTTGAATCAATATTTTTATATCCAGGTTCCAGTTAGAAATCCTCAAGCTAACTCGAGCCTAGTTCATCCTTGTGTATGATAGAACTACATAGCAAGTTGTAATTTGTCCTATCAGTCCCAGTGTTCCTTGCAGTCGAACAGTGTTTCAATTATGCATACGATCAAATCTTTCAAGCATTTTGGTGGTGGGGAAAAGGACAGGACAAGAAAGGGCAAGAGGAGTTCTTAGAGAGTGGTTTCCTGATGGAAGAGCTGTGCAATCTAACCGGAGTGAGAGTTCTCGTGACTTACAGAAGAGACTTGCGAACGTTGCTTCTTACATATATAAAATCAAAGCTAATCTCAATTCATAAGCTCACTGTTGATAGTAATTGGCTTCTGGATAGAGTAATTTGGCACAGTATTCAAATTCGTTTACATTCCAATCACTCCCATTCGATTTAATTCAATTCTACCATTAAAACCATTACTCAAGGAATCTCGGCCTTTGGCCAAATTATATAAAAAGTGAAATAGAAAAGCATACAAGTAAGAAAAGGACCTCATCTGTGTGAATTCAATTCGCAATCTGCGTGTTAGTGAAGAGAAAAAATGTGTTCGAATCAAATATTTGTTGGATTATTATGAGTGAATCTTAAAATAGAAGGTCTTCCTTATCATAATATATACTACTAACATCTGATTCTTCTATCTGGAAAAACAGCAGAACCATTACCTCTGGCCCATTGCGGCAGTTTCTCCTTGCAAATTACAGGTGAGTTATGCCCGAGGTCCCAGAGTTCTAGATGGAAGGTTGATTTCAATTGCTTGCTAGAAACTCTCGAAAGAATAATGTAGCTTTGATTCGAGTGTAGCCTGGTGATACATCTGAGATTATCACATCCTTTAGGAAGTATTGCGAACATATGGAATATCTTCAGAGATGTGAAGTAGATGTGGGAGTTGACTTGTATGCTACGTAAGGAGATGTCAAGCTTGAAAATAGCTAGGACTTAGGTTGAGATCAGTACATTGCTGTGCAGGAGCAGATTGAAATACTAAGAAAGAATCGACCAACAATGAGTTAGAAGAAGTCTTTGACGAGAAGATACCATAGTTGAAGGGATACATTGTTCAAATTAGAATCGCAGCATGCATCACATGAAACCTACGTGATGCTATCCTTACTATCTCAAGGGTGGTCTTAGTCTAAATTTTCATCTCTGTTGACAGTTTGCCTGAAACCGTCAATCAAAACTTGAATACATCTTACGAAATACACTTCAAATCAAGAATTTTGTCACACCAATCCACGTCGTGAGAGTGACCGTTACTCAAACCTCCGCATTTTCACCGGAGATATCGGCGATTGAATAGGTGATTAAATCCGAGCACAATCTTCTCCCCATTAAGAAGGTGTGAAAATGTGAAGGAGGGAGGGAAGAGAGCAAGATTTGAATACAGTACTGGAAGTTTTGTGACAACTTGGTTGGTATTGAGGGATCAATTAAAAGTGTTCAAGACCTTGGATTGATGTTTATGATATCCTTTCCTACTGCGACAGTAATACATACTTATATATGAATCAAAGAATCGAACGATAGATTGAGATTGACTAGAAAGCATCTGGGTAGATACATCAATTTTGTGTGCGATCTACCACGAAGCTGAACCTCAATTCGCATCCATGACCCAATCCCTCGCGCGAAATAATTTTCATATTGACAAAAATAACAAGAGATTTAAGAACCGAGGCAAAGATAAAACCATGACTTGATTGTCAAATCTGAATTGAGACATTAGAGACAATGCAGTATGCGATATATGTCACTGGCACTGTCACTGTCACACGTCGTTTGTACCTCCCCTTTTCAACCGTACGTCCGAGAATTTACTCTTAACTCCGAGAACTCCTAATTATTTAAAATTGACCTCGAAATTCTCTGTTTCAAGACATTCACTATTACTATAATCTCTTCCCTCATAATCTTCTCCTCTTCTATAAAAGAACGCTCGATACTCTTTATCTCTTACCATAACGACGTAAATTCTACCTTCTAGAAAACGATGCCTATACTCGCAGGAAAAGAGATATCTCAGAATGGCCTAGGTCTCATGCGTAAGTCTCAACTTTCACTTAAAACTCCATTCAAAACATTCTCAAGTCGAAGAACTCTCACTGATCTCCCATAGGTATGACCTGGCGCGGCGAGCAGACACCCGACAGTGTTGCATTTCCCGTCCTGAAAGCTGCTCTTGCAGCCGGAGCAAATGTTTGGAATGGCGCAGATTTTTACGGTTCTCCAGAAAACAACTCGCTCCATCTCCTCGCACGCTACTTCGCAGAGTATCCTGAAGATGCCGAGAAAGTGGTTCTCTGTATCAAGAGTGGTTTTGCCGATAGGAAGACATTTAAGATGAATAGTTCGCCAGAAGCCGTCCACAAGTATGTCGAGAATGCCAACAAGATCTTAGGAGGGCACAAACACATTGATCTTTTCGGCATGGCTAGACAAGACAAGGTTACGTCAATTGAGGATACTGTTAAGGCTTTGGATGAGTGCGTCAAGAAGGGTTTGATCGGCGGAATTCAATTGAGTGAAGTCTCAGCCAATTCCATTCGTCGAGCTAGTGCAGTGGCAAAGATCGATATGCTCGAGGCGGAGATAAGCCTGTGGGCTACGGATGTCTTCGAAAACGGCGTCGCAGAAGCTTATGGAGAATTGGGAATCGTTATGGTTGCTCATACACCACTTGGAGCAGGCATGCTGACAGGACAGTTCAAGAGTTTGGATGATTTGCCTGAGAGTGATCCTCATCGTCACTTCCCCCGTTTCCAGCCAGAAAACTTTCACAAGAACTTAGAGCTTTTGGAAGAGTTGAGAAAGTTGGCTTTGGATAAGGGCTGTACACCTGCACAGTTGGCTTTGTGTTGGATTAAATCGCAGAGCAAGAAGCCGGGCTATCCTCCTATCGTTCCAGTATTTGGAGCCAGATCTGAGTCTAGGGTTAAGGAGAATACTACGGAGGTTGAATTGACGGACTCGGATCTTGATAAGATCAATGAGATTCTTGCTAGCTTCCCGGTGCAAGGACATAGGTATCCAGCTGCGGTTGCTTCTCTTTGCGAGTATTAGGACGGCATCTAAACTATCGTTTTCGCGACTCAGAGCAAAGTAATATAGGTAGCAGAATCGATGAAATTAAATGGCACATTGATAGTCCTCGTATGACTTGGCTACAACTCACCATGTGATTATCAATGAGACCGATTTTCCTACAACAGTGTTAACAAAAATCCCAGTAAAAAAACCCACATTTGAGCAAACAGGATAGAATCCTCCAAATCAGATCCGATAGATATCTGCAGTGCATAGAATAAAGACTGCGTTAGACAGCTCCTGCATTTCTCCTCTCCTTGTTTCCCACCCTCCTGGGTATTTCCACGACTTATCCTTGTTGTTTTTCTGCTTGCTCACATCATATGAAAAGAAACAGCAACAAAAAAGCGCAGCGACGAGTGGAGCGACGATGAAGAGAACCCAAGAGCAAAAAATAATGTAGGATCAAAGATGACCGCAGAATCACACAAACAATACCAGGACTGAATATCAGATGCTACGTAGAACTACTTGTATAACCTGTACTACGACCTGTAATATGTAACCGAGACCATGTCGCAAGCTATACCAGATCCCAGATCCTGTTTCTTTGGTTCTTTGTAAGAAGGAAAGGAAGGAAAGGAAAGGAAATATGCTGCACCTTACCTAGCCTTTCCCTCCAGCAATACACTTGATGGTCTGCCATTCATGGAAATGACAGAGCTACCGGTATTTCATTCAAATCGTACTGTCTCACGGTTTCACGGCTTCGTAGTTTCATCACCATAATCATGAAACATATATATGTATATATCAACAAAAGCCTCCTGCATTGACTGACTAATCGACTAACTGACTGGCATGGCAAAACGAAAATTCAACGAAACATCAACTCTTCGATTTCCCACACAATTTTCCGTTTATCCTCCCAAATCTCTCGCTGTTGTTCCCCTGGCTTTTCTATCTGCTCACTCGCAGTCATCATCCCCACAAGCCGTTGGTACCCTTGGTCAATTTACCATACTCTCTCGACCTCTGATTCCCCGTCTCTCTTCTCAGCGATATCAATCCCCACACTCAAAAACAACAACAGACACAACTCAAAGTACGAAACGCTCACTCAACAGCCCGCAACTCAAATTCATTCGTCAACAATAAGTCCATCTACGCAGCAACATCAACAAACACGCAGTCAAGGTAGAAGAAATAATCAGATGCAAGCAAAGAGGAACTATTGTGTCTGAGCCTGATGCAAAAGATACGATTGGGCAGTAAGCCTTCTCAAGTACTTTCACATCCAACCCAATAACAAAAAAGGAAACAACAAGAAATACGATGAGAAATCCATCAACGACACATGTAAGAAACACCAGAATCCGCGATTGGCGAGATCATGTACCCATCCATCCCACTCCATTGCAATCCGGTTCCCTTGTTGCCCATTGTCCATCCATTCAATTCATCCATCATTACCATGCCCGAGATCCGCACAAAAGAGTAACCGAGACCAAATCCAACTCCGTCACCGAAATTCAATGTATTTTTTCCCCGTTCCATCCTAGAATAAACCTAGATGCAAGCTTTTTCCATCCATTCATCTGATCCATGTTGATCCATCCTGTATGTGTGTCATACCGAGATGATATGAACCCGATCCCATTCGATTTTGTAGTATTCCCCCAAGTGAAATATCCCAATCAAATATGCTAACATGACCCTTTAGCCTTCAATCCTTTCCTATTTCTTGCGCCAATCAATTCCATAATCAGGGTGTTTTCTGCAGATATATCAAGCAACCAAGCGATGAGCCAATCCATTATACTCCAGCTGACAATTGAAGAAATGTGCAACCATGAGATGCGATGCGCAAACAATTAAAAATGAACCAGAGCGGAGAAGGGAGAAAGATAAGACGGGGCTCACGAGTACTGCATCCTAGTGTAGCACACGTGTTATATCGCGTGTTAAATTGCGATTAGTCCCCTATGTGAAATGGCTAGCTGATATTGAGTTCCTGTGCCAGTGCCATTGTTGGAAAATACCCCTTTGATTCCGGGACTCCTTCCCACCTTCCACAATGTCTACCCAAAGAATCTTGTGCACCACTGATACTCGGTAAGGAGTAGCCACCAGTATTGTATTCTTGCTTGATTCTTCCTGGCACATATTCTGGAAGACTAGGCAATTGATTCCGTGGCTCTGCGCCCTCCCATATTGGAGTTGGGTAGTACATATAGCAAGGAGCATCCTCAATGCTTTTGGCTTCTTCAGCAGAAAGTGTAGGTTCCATAGGAATTTGAAGAGGTCCAGTGCGATAATGATGGGACCGACCATCGTAGGAACCGTAATTGTTAGACCCAGGTAGCATGGAGGAAGTTCCAGACATGGTAACATCGCCCGAGGTGCGAGATGATCCGGATGGTGTATATGAACCACCACCAGCACCACCAGCGCCTCCAGGTCCAGAGCTTGCATTACTACCGCGTCTTTCGCTCTGGTAATGTCCGGGTGAGCGACCACGCACCACCATTGGTGCGGACATACGAACGGCAATTTTTACCCAGCGTTCCGAATGATTGTGATTAGTACCCAAATCTGCGAAAAGTTCTACAAGTAGGTGATAGTATTGTTGAGCAGCTCTCCGTTTTCCGTTATTTGCGGTCGCATTCTTGAATTGAATGCGCTCGAAAGTTGCTTCATTTGGTGGTGAGCTTGGTGACTGACCGAAGGATCCATCGTACATTCCGCGCGGCCCACCACCAATACCGTTGTCGCCGCCATACATGTTATGTGTTGTGTGCGGTCTTGGGGCCACCGCGATTCTTGGCGGCTTATCTTGTGGTCCTTTGTCTCGTTTGGGAGTGTGCTGGACCAATTCTATTGATTTTCCATCGCGCGAATCTACCACTGCAGCTATAGACATCGCAAACTGCTGTACCTGCGGTCTCATTCCACCAGACAACAAAAGATATACATTTGCTCCCGGAACGATAGGTTGAAGTGTAAATGAGCAACTCAGCGAAAAATAGTTTCTTCTATAGCAGGTCCAATCGTTTTCTGCCATAAAAAATCCTTTATCAATTTTGCCAAAGATTTCTGGAGTGATGATCTGTCCGTCAGCCGCCTGCAAAGTGAGGATAACTTCTGTCGGATTTAGAGGAGGGGTAAGTGGCCCTCCAAGTTGGGAACCCTCCATATTCGCCGGACTTGCGAATCCGCTGTTAGATGGTGATAACGGTACGCCTCTTACAGTTCCAGAGGTTGACGGAGATCTTGAAATTCCGTCCGTTCTTCGTAAATGTGGTGTTGCACTTGCGTATAAATCTCGTGTGCTTATTGGTGATTGTGGATGTGGTAAGGCTGGTGAGCGTGAGGGTGGTGCCATTCCAGGGGAGGAGTGACTGTGCGGATAGATCATTATTATCTGTGCACAGAAATGGTGGTGTATCGAAGTACTTAAAAGGGGGTGGAAGGTACGTACATAGAGTTTAAGCGGGGTTTAAGATCGGGCATAGAAAATAAAGACGAGCTCGGAGAAAAGTACGAGTTGCTCCCACCTGAGTACGTGGGACCGTTCAGTGTCGACTGATAGGCATGCGTGTATGGGGGGAATGGGATATTGGACGGGATTGAGTTTGGTATCGTGGGTTCTATCGAGAACACAGGGCTATGAGAGGTACCGGAATCGGAAGTGTAACTGAGCTATCATATCAGCCACGGGTCTAAACAAGTGTAAGACAAAAGAAGATAAGGTTCTGAGGAGACACGGCCTATGGATTAGAATTTCTTCATGGCGGTAATGATGCCCAGTTGGACTGCATATGTATGACAGCCAACACAGCCGTCAGTGGTACAGAATAGCGGGGACTACTCGCGTGATGCGAACCATTGCGGAAGTGCAGGTGGTTTGGCTTGATCTGAGGCTTAAGTTGTGTGACAACTGGATAAGAACAATGACGGAGTGTGAGTCGTGGCATGTTCATTACATTACCAGCCTTAGCGCAGATCGCACAAGCGGTAGATACATGCATAATTTTTGAAATTAACGATAATGAGAGACAACCCAAGGAGTGGTGTATGTGCCTAAATGCAAGGTTGACGAGGGGGTACATCGGGAGAAAAGAAATGACCAACGAAATTTGGGGGTAAACTTACCGTACATCATCTGTCGCTGGAATTGTCATGTATCGCATCCCCATATCAGAGGGTAACGACGGAGGGTGAACAAATTCCTGTCTTGAAGAGCTGTCAGGCTCTGGTTCGGATCCGACAATACACGAAGACGAATGCCCTGAATAGGCGGTTAGGTCTTGGATATTACCAGATTGAGAGCACATGAAGTGATCGAGTGTTAATTTTTGAGGTGTAAGGACTATTGGGTAAGATGGTTAGTATCGGATGATATAAAACTTCCCGAAATATTTAAGGTAATAAGATTGAGATAGGTTATTGCAATCTTTATGGATAAGAAAACATAAACGAGGCGAACCAGAAATAAGAACGAAAAGGAAGATTGTAAAGACAGTGCCAATTGGATAGAGAGTGAATTGTACTGTAAAGGCGTGATTAATGAAGCTTTTGGAAGGGGGGAAGAGGGAGGGGGATTCTGGCAAAATTCAGATTGAATGATATGATAGGGAGTGGGATGTATAACGTTTTTGGGGTTAGGCTACTTTGTGCGCCTCTTTTTGAATCTCAATTTTTAGATTGAGAGGATGAATGGTAGAATATTGTAGAATGGAGGGTTGTGTTGATGATTTGATTTTGAACGTCGCACTCGGGAACTGCTTCCATGAAACGTTCCGTTTGACCAATTCACTGTAAGGGCCCGGCATTACACTGTATTGCTCTGTAGTTTGTGCTTTATCAGGTGTGAGGTGTGAGATGTAAGATGTAAAATGTGAATTTTAGAGTGTGAGGTGTGAAGTGTAGAGGTTGACGTGTAATGGTGATATGGTAGGCATGATATGATTGATATTTGATATGAAGACCGCATTGGAGGAATGGAGAATTACTACACCAACCATTTCGCGAGAATTATCAACGACAACTCCAAAATAAAACGAGAAAGTATCGAAAATTATTCTCTTTGACTTCGACACTTTTTTTTTTCAATCAATTTTCCCATGAAGATAAAAAAAAAAAGAGATGTGGGAAATTTTTCTGAATGCAACCAAAAGTCAATTGTTTTTTGTGGATAGAGAATATTCCGCCAAAAAAGCGAAGCTGAAAGCTGAAGAGAAGTACAATTTGGTTGAAGAAATGAAAAAGAGAGGAGAGGCGTCGATCACAGATAAAAAGGATTGATGGCTGGCTTACTTACTATCGTTCATTTGCAGCCTCGCCCCTTCCAAATATACCGGCTTTCCACGATAATGTTATCTTGATGAACCCTTGAATGTAAAAACTCGACGTCAAGCCGGATAGAAGAGAATGAGAAGAAGTTGTACCAATCGTTGATGGTGATGAAAACGAATAAAGAGTACTCGAAGGAAGAAAGTTTTGATTTGATTGTGGATAGGATGATAATGGTATAATTTTCTTATGACGATGAGTCGTCTAGTGTAAGACACGAAAAGACAAACACCAGCAACAACGGGTTGTCACCGTCGCCCGTCCCAGAAGTTGGGTTGAACGAAGGAGTTGTTGATGGAGGCTTTTATTTTAGCGGAAGATGGATGATATAGGTAGTAATTTGATTTAAGTGTGTGTGGACGGAATGGAGCTAAGTCAGGCCAGAGGGGAAATGGTAGTACGGTAGGCGATAGAGGGTAAAGGCGATAAAATGATCTTGAGCCAAAATGAAAGAAAAAAAAAGCCTCCCAAGGAGAAATGCGCAATAATTCAGGGAACAAATCCTTTTTTCTTCTCCCTCCTATTCTTTCTTTTTCTTACTTCTCTGCCTTCCCTTGCCTTGTCTTGGTCTATTTCCTGGTTTCTGAAAGGCTGCCTTTCTTTACTGCTTGCTACTCGCTGCCAGAAGCTATCGTACGTGCTTTCGCGAAATTACACTCCAAGAATGTAAAAGCAGAATTGCCGTTCCTTATTCGTTGCCTGATTTCTGTATAGGTACTGATGCAAACGCACTGTTCGAACAGGCCTGAAGAGTCCCTGTAGAATTGGAATTTGAGTCCTAGGGTTGGGATTGGTTATGGGTCGGTTTTGATGGGGTCCCAAGTAGCCTTGTCGAAACAAGAATTAAAAGATAAAAAGACCGATGATAGAGGATCCAAAATTGGTGAAAGTGGCTTTCTTGCGCCGCTAATCTTCTCCCTTTGAGTTCCAAGAATATCCTAAATTGTCCCCTGAAAAGGCCTCAAATACCCACCAAGAGTAAATCACTCGGCGAAAGTTACGCTGAAAGGGCTATGGGAGATATCCAAGAATCGCAATTGAACAGGGTCGAATCTGCCAAATAGAGTATCGAGGGTATGATTAATGCGACGGCTGTAATGGAGCGGTAATATGCACGAAATTGCCAGGAATATCGTCGCAGTACCGTCCGTACTTCTCAACGTTCGGTAGGGAGATGTTGATTTTCTTGCTTAAATCTTACCCGTACCCGGCTTATTGTTTTGAATCCTTACGCACAGGGGGGACGTTTGAAAGCGGCGTGTAATGATGAAATGAAATTCAAGAAAATAAAAAGGTGGTGTGAAGAAGACTCCAAGAATCCAACAGTCTCACAATCGAGAGAGCTGCTCTTAATCGAATTCTTTCTCTCTCTCTCTATTGATTGGCTCCTTCCAATGTGTTTTGAGAAATCTCTTTTTGTCCAGTCGTTACTCGTTGCTGTGCTGAAATGCACTGCACCGTATCGCTGGGTTGTTTGCTGAATTGCTTGCTGTCTTCGGCAAGGCTTTTTTTTTTTGTTGCCGTTTTAGGGGTTCGACTTGGTCGCGGAAGCGCAACGGTAGAGTAGCTCCGAGCTTGACTGTTATTGTCGCAATTTAAGTTTTCGGGGGTGGTAGTTGGCGTCTCGTGGGAACTGGAGCCAGCTTCCGACTATGATAGTGATAATTTAATGCGTCCTTGATAGGCTGGCTGTATGGGTATGAAAATGGATTTGAGATCCCTTAAAATCTAATGCCTGCTGATCCTCTTATTTTGGGGGCCAAGGATGGAAAAATAGAGTAGTAGCGGTCGTTGAGTAGGCCGTGCGTGTAGTAAGAGCTACCCGTGTGTAGGCAAGAGTATGCCGATTATTAAATGTTCCAGATTGTTGATGCTTGATTGAGATAAGTACAGTACGGTGGGTTGTAGTGGGTGTCCTGTAAAGTATGCAGGCGAGGATAAGTCTGGGATAGTGGGTATGTATGTATGTGTGCGCGTGTATGGTGGTTTCGAATGTCTCAACGAAGTATGGTATTGTATGTACTTTTATAGAATATCAAAGAGCAAATTGAGAAAGTTATAATTTGAGATGAAAATATTTCACTCTTCCTTCTGGATATCCTCTTATTTTGTTTCAATGTCTGCTTCGGGGAATAATCCGATCGAGTTCAGTTGAAACAATGAGATTGCGGAAAATTGCAGAAATTTCTTGAGAACTAACGTACGAAAACTGCCGGCTATAATGCAGTTAGCCTACGAAGCATTTTTCAGACAGACTTCCGATCGAATGAACAAGGATAGCAAGCTCGACACAATGCAAGAAGGACGATTTCGGGATGGTGAATATAATTTGTGGGTGAAGAATAGATATTATGCTCCTCCACCAAAAGGGTATAACGTGGCTAGGGTCTTAAATGCACGGCTGATCCAATGCGCCGGTTAATGGTCGATGGAATGATTGTGACAAAACAATGAGAACAAGAATGAGGAAAGATTCATGTACTGACGGGATGAGCGAAATTTCAATTCGTTGAAGTTTGGATATTTGTATGAAGAGTGCCGGTGTGCTGAACCCAGTAGTGCAAGCTTAATTGGCAACTGATGGTCCCTTGGACTTGCCGCCCGAACAAATTTGATTTGCGGGGAATGAATGAATGTATGAATGAATGGGTGATAATCTGTATCCTTGATGTTGACTTGAAACGTTCTCTGGTAACGTAATTTTATATTGATGCGAGATGATGCTGAAGGAGCAGGATCTTGCAGATTAATGATATTAATATGTATGATATGTATGATAAGTATATTGCAGGCTGCAGTTTATTTTCAAGGAGGAGAGATGTTGAGATATATGATTACCCGAATATTGATACTAACGCCGTCGAGTTTGGTTGGAAAGTCTCAAAATGTTTGCTGATCATTAGCACGTGGAGTATTCAATACGTCTATCTCTTCTAGTACACATCAGTTCTTTCTCTTTCGAGCAGGTTGACGTGATTTTTGGCTATAACGAGTTCCAATCTCCTGGAACTGGATTTAACGCTACCAAAAGCCGGAGGTACCGAAAGATACTCGTACAAAGTTTGAATCAATAAAGCTTCCGGGTGAACAGAACGTTGCGCAAGATCAAGGGCCAAATGATAGTGATTTTATTTTTTTTTGGAATCAACTAAGATTTTGATAGGAAGAACTCGAGTGTATTAGCTTCCTTTACGCTTTACTGACAAGCAGCACAAGATGTAAGATCTAGCTCAAGATCATTGTCGATAGTTTAGGGCGAAGTGTAGGAACCTAGAATAGACCCAATGAAAAAGATAACCCTAAGTTCGTGGTCAAGCAACCAGCCGTAAAGACCTTCTTTTGCGTTGACAAACTAACACTTGAACTGGGGGTCCTTCGATGCAGGAACACAATATCTAGTTGCTGGAAGTCTATCTAGATTTGGTGGAGCAACACTGTGGATGATCTACCAAATCTGAGCTATCACATCCATCAGGTACCACCGGCTTAGGGCGCCCGAAGCGTCTTTGAGAGCCTCACACGATTTCCTTTTTCTGCAAATCATCAGTGGCGGGCGGGGAAAGATTTAGTTAGTCAATCCCAAGCCGAAACTTAAATGAACATCAACAAGCAAGGTATTGGCCAAGGTAGCTAAGATGGCTGAGGTCTGATGTGCCTGCTGAAGCGAGCATCATGATTGGACAATAGGAGATATAATTTTGGCAGAGCCTTTTACGAGCTATGATCCTCGAGATGCGCCATCATAAGGATCGAAATATCTCTATTGGCCATTAAATTGGAGAAAGGTGCATCATATAACCAATTGAAGTCCTTGAGTTCTTTTTTTGTTTTTGCAAGCTTTTCCGAGAAAACTGTTAAGTGGGGGATTTTCAACCTGTTGTGACACTACAATATTAGCAAGTTAAGCGGTCAAAGCTGTTTTAAAGGCTGCAGGTTAGTTAGCATTTTGGACCCTTTCAATAGAAAATCCACAATAAGACTTGCTGTAGGTACCTGGGTTGTAAGAGTAAGTTGAAGTTTCTGTAAAGTCAAAGTCTAGGTTTGTCGTTGCCTGCTACTAGATTTAGAAAAAATCTTGCGCGATTTTTTTGACTACGGTAATTTTTAATCAATTAGCGTATGAGGGGAAGTCCACTAGTTTCCTAGACCCAAGTAAGTATTTTGCGGATTTACCCCAAGGTTAGAGCTGCAAGGTGCAAGGTGCAAGGTGCAAAGGTGCAAAGGTGCAAAGGTGCCAAGGTGCAAAGGTGCAAAGGTGCAAAAGTGCAAGGTGCAAGGTGCAAGGTGCAAGGTGCAAGGTGCAAGGTTCAAGGTTCAAATGTAAACTTTAGTACAGCAAGCAATAGCACACTTTCTTTTCGCACACTTCTCAACTTTAAATTCTCCTCAGGACTTGAAAAGTGTATGGCGACGGCGTAATCAACTACCGATAATTACACCAATATCCAACTAATGTCATCCAATAAATTTACTTGCCTACTAAATTAATTCATCCCAATTCCCCCCAAAAGATGAAAAGGGCCGTCTCTCATGGTGACATGGTACTATTGAAGCTTTTCGGACTTCAATGTCTCAGCCCCTTAGAATTATCGTTGATATCAGAAAGATAAAGGTCCCTAGTCAATAGGAGTCCTTCATCAGACGGTAGTGGCTTGTTGTTAGTGTGCTTTAAGAAGGGACATTAAGATAGTACATTTCGATAAATTATCTAGGTATCGAAAATAACACCCACTCTTTCTATTATCGTCCTCTCCACTTCTAACTGACCGAGTCAAATGGTTGACTACTGACGGACAACTGCGGCTTTCATTCATAGGTAGGCATATCAGCTGCTTCCATAGACTGCGCCATGTTTGACATTTTTGACATTTCTAAGCTGGAAACCAAGATGACGCCGAGATATGTATGAATCTTTTCATTCATCTGCTCGCACCTCTTCCTAACCCTATCCATCTTAGTGAGGATCGTGTAGGAAGACGAGATTACTTTGTTTGATAGAGTAGATCCTGGCAGTCTCGTAAACATTGCGTGCCCCGGACCAAGCTACAGCCTAGTAAGTCCTAATATTAATGTCAAATGCAATGTGCCGGCAACTATCTTCCGCATTCAGCATGCATGGACTTCACAACTCCTTCTTCGACAATAGTGCAAAGGTCTCACTCCAGACCATTGACGGAGAATTCCCATGGCGTCTGTTGTCATCTTTGATGTCAAACTCACTGAACGTACATCTCATACACTCATTCCAATCAAAACCTGGATATCTCAAGAGTTCATTTCGATACTCGGAAACATATTTAGTGAGATAGATTTTGGATAACATTTGGGTGGCTTATAGGGCCATGCCGGTCCTATCTCTTCCCCGCAGGGACTTGGGTTGCATAGCGTATCAGTGAGCAGGTAAGAAGCCCAAAAAAACTAGCCAAGCCGAAGGCCGAGAACAACCAAGGGAATCACTACTACGCTTCATGGATTAATTCTCCGCCATAACTTTCAGTGCCTCGCGAATTACGAATGGGAATCTCGTATTCTATAGAATATTTACGGACAGGCATATTGACATATCATACATTGATTCGCCTTCTCACATGCCGCTAAGTCTGTGTACAAAAAGGTGCCGCGCTGATATCCAGTCACGCACATATAGAATCTGCATGAAGGAAGATGCTTGCTGCACGGATCCGGAACACAGCTCCCCTCTGAACACGTGAGTTTTGTTTCATTTCCGCCCCCTTTGAACAGTGACAATGCGCAGTTTTGGGTCCAAGAAATCAGATTTCCTTATTTCAGCCAAATGCACCTAGACCTACGTTTACCAAACAAACAACTTCATTTGCCTCCAACCATTTGAATCAAAAGTCAGGATTCTTTTATTTCAATTACATATCTTATTGCATACGACCTAAGGTGCTTCGAAGCGGAATGCCATTGAGGGATTCCAGATTGCCTGCAAAGTAATCGATCTGGACTGCCTCGAGTGCAAAATCAAGACAAGGTCCAGAAACTTCTCTTGCTATTGGCTCTTAGTTCGTTGATGATTTAACAAGCTAGAGGAGAAAGATGCAAGATCCGTGAACCCTGGGGTGAGGAGGTTTTCTATTATTGCTTGCATTGAAAGTAAGTTATCGGTTCGAGCCAGGGTTGTTGTTTTTCCTCAACGGTTTACACTTATTAGGTATGACATGGATTGATTTACATGTTTAGGGCCGAGAAGAAGTGTAATAAACTCCCGTCTGTTGAGGTTTCGGTTCATCAACCCCATTGTGAGATCTCGAGCTTCTCTCCAAATTTACTCGAGAGGTATCAAAATCAATCTATCTCTTTGGAATATTAACCATCTCAAGAATTCTACTTCTTCACAGCAATAAATGTTTCACTACAGCGGCACTGTCGTGTCCAATAGTGTAGTGATATGCGATCTCTGTGCCATGTGATGAATCGCTCCCGCTCAAGACAGAAACACCTCAGGTAGCACATCCATTTGGGGGATCAGCCAACCAAAAAGAGGATTTTTGTCTGCAAAATGCGACTTCTATATCTCTCAACAAAAAAAATCTTATTCCTCGCTCTCTTCTTTCAATTTTGATTGGGAATGGAGTAACGGTTGCACATGGTGAATTTCATGTGCCGTTGATTGACATGGGCCTGGTTTTTGGTTTCTAGGTCTTTGAGATAACTTTGCTGGGATATGAAAAGAGTAGAAGCTCGTGGCTTGCTTCTCAATATAACGTCCGAGGTTAGGGTGGCATAGTACCGCATTCAAGATTGAATTGGGAAATGCATCAAAATCACTGTTGATTTTTTCCATTCTTAGGGAATCTCTTGTTATAAACAGGGCAAGTTAACGAGGACTGTATCAATATCGGGAAATGTTTGCTTTAGCGAGGGAAGCAATGGGGTGCATCCGGACGGTCATTGACTGGGATATAAGTAGGTAAGCAGACAGAATGAACCAATTTCACATTGATAGAATACCTAGGTCTCTGCTGCATGTTTTAATGAATATAAAATCTGCGGAGTTACGCTTTGGCATGTATATGGTCAATAAGTGCTGCAAGAGATCACCGGTAGCCAAATGAAATTGAACGAAAGAAGAGTCAAGTGAATCCTCACTGCATCACTATCAATACCCTAAAGAATGCAGCATACAGGATTCAATATAGCTAGCACCTTTCCTCGCGTACTTCCAGATCCCGATCCTTGGAGATTGTGCCCGTCAACCCTTATTCGTATCGCATTCTTAGTACTTCTCATGGTTGGGACTATGCGGGGTCATCTAGGAGAGACGGAACAACAATATTCTGAGGCCGATTAGAGAAAGACCCTTGAATGAAAGGTAATAGAAGATTATATTTGAAATTATAATTTCAGCGATCGTATGATTACCTATTGATTAAATTAATAAGAACAAATGCTTAAGATTAGATAGATATAGATATAATCCTCAGAAATCAATAACTTCAATATGTTGGCGTAGTTGGTACAAGCCTCATTGATAAAATCGCCCAAGTGTTGATTCGCCCCTTCACTACACCAACCAAACCTCATATGCGTATGGGGAAAACCCAGAAACAATTTCTTGTACTCTCGACTCTTGAGCCATTCCTATTACGATACGACCTTTACTTCCAGAAAACTTACTAAAATAGACTTGAACTAAAAGAGTATATTAATATTCATCCAATCATCCCCAATTTTTCTCTTTCCCTCTTTTCTAAGGCTTCAACCAATTTCCATTCTTCTCTTGTTCTGTTTCATCCTTCGCTTCCAGGCAATATTCACCATGATAATCTTCCGTCCCGAAACCTTTTCAACTTCATGATTCCGAATTTCCATCATAATATGTACATCATCTGTATCCAAAGCCTCAATACTATCATATCAATCGAATTCAGCTTCAATATGATGATGATGATGATGATGATGATGCTCATGATCACCTTGAATCTAATCTTACGAACGCTGAAAGACAGGTTGGCTTACCCCGCCGCTACCCGTACCAACAACAGGATTCCCGAAAACTGGACTCATACCTATGCCTCCTTTCGGGTTTTGACCATAACTCCCGCAATGTGACACTGTTTCTTTGACATCTACATAAATCCGAGTCTCCGGTTTCGGGTCCAGAGTCTCGGTTTGTTCTCGTCTTCTCTGCTGTCTTGCCTTGAACTGGCGATACTAATCCAAAGTCGATCTACCTATAAGTAATGAGGCATTTAGGTTTACAGTAATGTCCTCAATACATACCAGGCACATGCACATCTATTCATAGGATACGAGATGCAGTACTGTAAAGCTGGTGAAGTATCCACATAGCAACTATCAAGCATCTTCCTCTTGCTCCTCACCAATCATCACTTATCATAATCACCAAACAATGGCCATTCTTCAGCAAGATGGCGACGCACAGATCTCCACCAATATCTCACCCTGTCCTTTCCTCTTTCCTCAAATCAACTCATGTTACGCAGCATGCAGCCGCATGACCAAAGGCTACACAAAGTTTCGAACTATGGCGCTACCCAGCCAGTAATCGTCAAGTGCGGAGATAGAGTCCGGCTCCCATGGGTTTTCGGTTGAATCCCCGTTTTGTTGGTGCATGAAATTTCGGTTCCATTGATTGTGCTGCCACAATAACTGGGAAGACTTGAGGAAAGAGGAAAGAGGAAAGAGGAAAAAGGAAAAAGGAAGAGGGTAAAATCTTGATTCCCTTGAAGAATGGGGATGTGTCTTTAGCATTCCGATTTGCTCAATAGAAATGTGGAAGAGAACTCTTCAATGTGGGCTCGATGATACGATTTTTCCTTCTGGGCGAGATTTGAGAGAGAGATAGGTAATGGAAATGGTAAGAGATGTCAATGATTTTCGTGATGAAATGGTATGATTGGTGGCGTTGAAATGAGTTGAGTATCTTTCAATTTGATAGTCGTATTTCAATGGCTGGGGTTAGCGTTGGGCTGAGACTCAATTGGAACTGAACACAATGGAGATCATTCAATTTCTATGTTACTCGGTATCCTGTTTATATGGATGGATACGAGAATGATCATGATCCATTAATCTGGCACAGTTAGTTAGAGGAATGAGGGATCGAAATTGGGGGTCAAGCCAAGGAAGGCTAAGGATTATTTCGTTTTCGTGAGACCGGCCTCTCTTCATCTCACGGTATCTACCATACCACTTGTCTAGCGTTTCCGCTGTGCAGGATATGGACTTGGATGGGTTTAGTTGAGATTGAAGTTCGAGTGGGGGTTTGAATCATCAATCGCGTCAGGAGTGTCAGGTAGGTGTTCTCCGGGATGTTACTGCAATCTTCAATCTTCAATCTCCATCTTCGACATTTAGCAATTACCATTACTAACGGAGATATATCATTTCGCAAATGTATTGGGTAACTCAACATCATGCATATGTATATGCTCAAGCAATAATCAAGGGGCAAAGCAAGGCACCATGAAGTGTTCAAGGTCTAAGTCGCTGGGTGAGCATTCATACTACACAGCCTATTCCCTACAGCACATCAAAAGTAAATAATCACATGCCACTTCCCTATGCTTCCTTTCCCATATCTTGACATTCATTGCATGGCATACCCAAGACCCATTCCCCAATAACAGGTAGGGAAATCACAATGTTCCTACACGTTTGCTTTATGCGCGAAACCCGAGCCCAACATCTCGGATCCATTCCCTCGTCAATACTGCACTGAGCCTATAGCCTTTGTCGGCATAACCATAGCATCACCGTGGCAAAACAAACAAATGAGACAGACAAGGCAAGGCAAGGCAAGACAAGACAAGACAAGACAAGACAAAGACAAAAACAAACATGCTTGCATCTATCTCCTGCATCTGGCCCGAGTATGGCAACTGTGAAAAGAAATTACCCTAATGCAGATGTATGTACGTGCGCGTGTGCGTGTCAGAACCATATTCAAGTAAGCAGTAAGCAAGTGAAGCAGAGCAATTTCCTATCTCATTGCTTCATTGCTGAAGTGGGATTTCCAGGGATCGTTTCTGGGTGGAGTGTTTTAAACCGCTATTGAGAATCCATCCCGGGGGTGTACAGGGCTGATTTAGTTCCGGTATGGTTTGGTTGGATTGAGATGGGATGCGAGCATGTTCATGGATGTTTATTACTAGTTGGAATTGAGTGGATGGATGGAAAATGATGTTGTGATGTTATTAGGTCAGAGATTTGACTATGAGCATGGAAAATAATGCAAATAAAAGTTGGGGGCAAAACATATTGCATGTTAGACAAGACAAGACCAGGAAAAGGAGATGAGATGGCGGTGGACAGATGAGAGAAACTAATGGCAAAGAACTGGTGGGGGTTCATCAGTGCTGTTGCACTAAGAGGGTGTTCGAACACCCTCACTCACCGTCTTCTCTACTTCACTTCCTGGATATTTTCAAGACTAGTTTCTGCAGTCTTCCATGATTGATAACTTTGCCGTCAATAGGCGGTGCTAACCTAACTATCTCCTCGTTCATCCACCATCATCTTTCGGGACCCGGATATAAGTTACAACTCAAGTGACACCGACATTTTGAATTCACACCTTTGATTAATCCGACGTGAAATAAAGTGATGCAATCCGCAACACCTCTTCCACCCCAAACTCCAGTTACTCCAGGCTTCAATCAAAAACTCAGTCTTGTATGTCTAATTAAGGTTATCGCACTACTACCATAGCGCAGATCCCCCATTCTTAAGCATCAATCCTAGCAAGATACCTGTGCGGACTTATGTATCCGAATTAAGCCAGCCAGAAGAATCACCATCAACTACACCCGTGAATCTCGGCAGTAATCCCGAAAAGTGTATTGTAGAGTCAAAAGCTTAGCTGGAATCAAATCAAATCGATCGCGTAGACCTGTCGTTCATGCACTCTTAGTCTGCTCTAAAATCCAAAGCCCCCATCTTTTAGCATGATAATATCCAATAGTACAATCTTACAGGGTATATCCTTTTCATCCCAGGCAGCATTTTTACCCTTAAGTCCATCTTTAGGCCCCACTCACACATACATACAGCGAAGCTAGTCTATCTAGGCGTAAACTCAAAATTTAGCTCCTGGGCCGTGGGATGGTTGGATTCGCTTGTGCACAGCCCCCCTGGATGCTTGATGCCTAATGCTTAATTTGTCTTGTCTTGCCTTTTAACTCTTGAGAAAGCGAAGTTGTGGATGGAGATTGATGTTAGGTAGTTGATTAATGGAGTGGTATATGTGTTGTGTTGGATTTTTGTTATGTGTTTTTTAAGGTTTGAGTGCAGCGCTTCTGGGGAGTTTTTTTTGGTGTGGAGATGAAAATTGGAGTGCTGATGATGGAGGATTTGGAGGTGAGAGGCTGTGAGGTGGTACATCTTTGGTGATCTATGTAGCATGAACAGATCGATGAGAACTGATAAACTTGAAGGAAGGAGATCGAGATGTTAGAATAGGAAAAGGACCGTCTTGAAGAGAAGTCGGAATCATGATCGAAATTCTGATCGATCAGAGATGAAGTTGAAGCAGTCTTCATCATGTTGGATTTTCGGGGATTCTCAATAGAATAGATCTTTAGTTAGATAAGGCATCTACAACACCAAAGAGTGTTGATATCGAATCTGAATATCATCACTTGTCCATTATTTTACAAAAAGCAAGATTCGGACCCTTTGGAGCACAATCTTCATCAGCCAAAGTTGTGATGATCAAACCTATGAGTACGATTATCCCGCCCGGCTTTCTAATCTACGATCTATTGGTCTTATGAAGACTTCCCTTCCGATTTCTATATCTTCTATGAACAATACATGTTGCAGCGGAACTTTCTTACCCCTAAATGTTTGACTATCTGACATCTATTTATAGCAGTCTGCCATCGTTGATCATTTTCAATCTCTAATGTCATACCCCTACGTTCGTCTCATCATATCATCATGCCATCTCATTTCTTTTCATAAAGTTCCATGTTTCTCCTCTCCTCTCCTCTCAACTTATTTCATATCATTCCACATTCCCCCTCTCCCTCGTCAATATTCCTATATCTAGAATTATACATTGATAAAATTGAAAGTCCAAACATAAAAGAAAACAACACAAATAGTCATACCTCCCAGTACCCATGAGTGAAAAACCACACAGCTGCACACCAGAAATCCTTTTGGCAAACCGACTTTCTGATCACTGCAAATACCCTCTCCCTTCCTCCACTACTCCTACTTTTTCCACTATTTTCCTCGTCTCACGAGCCGAATTCCAACACAACATCATACGAGAAATTTCCACACTCAACGCGACTAGTAGTCAAACTCGATGAGGTGATGTATCTCAAGAGCTTCAATACATCATGGAGTACTGAGAATAGGGTTGTGACTTTAGCTAGATGATTACAGAGTCCAAGCGAAGCTAGATGAAGCTAATGCATTACGAAGGTTGAAGATATCGAGCGATGTCAAGATGGAAAATGGGTCCTATCTGTACAATTTGTGAATTCGGAAAGAAGGATTGATGTTTTCTTATTCTTGGGTTGCAATCTAAATCATGGCAAGCTTTGTTTACATATTATACCACTAATTATCATCTTGTATCTGTCTCATGACATCTCGAATTGACTACGCCCAGTGAGTCAGGAAGTATATGTTGATACACTCGGCAGTATCATCTGAAAGTTTTGAGCACGAAGAGATGTGTGACGAATAATCTTCATTGGCTTGTATATATACTCGCCGTACTATAAATACATATGTAAGTGTGTATGCAAATCCACCATTATGAGTACTAGAGTCTACATATCCATGTATCCTGTCTATACAAATGCAACGCCAATCACTTAAACACCATCCAATCCCCCGTGTATCCTAAGACTCCCAAGTACTATTCGCAATAGCCATTGCCAATTCGGTATTCCAATTCCTAGCACCGGCACCTCCAACGATCGTTTCAGAATACTCCCTAGGAACCCGCGGTTTCATGCCGTTAGGGTTCCGATCAACAATGACATCCATCCACGGTAGTGTTTTTCTTCTCCTCATCCCATATATGTGATCTTCCGTATGCAGTCCCTCCAATATAGCCTTCTCAAAAACACTTTTTTCGTGTTCGGAAAACCGTTCAAAGTCTGCCATATCAGAGTCCGGATTATCTCCCATCATTCCACTCTTCAAAATTAAAGTCTTCAGCCTTCTCCACTGATGACCCCAATCTACACCATTTAAATCCTGTAACGCCAATGTCCAATCTATACATCCTTCCAGATCCAGGTATTCCAGTCCATAGACACCACTCGCCAATTTCTTCAAAACCAACGCCGACTCTGAAAATTCTTCATCCATAGTCTGGGTATGCAAATTACTAGCGACATATCGAAATTGACTTCTTCGAGAGGTTGGGGCCCCCCAAAGATTGGTACTGGAGTTTGGTGTGAACGTGGGAGGGGGCCAGTAAGCCAGGGATAAATGCGTAACGGTCTTGAGATGAGGCGTGAGAGCTAGGAGACGAGACCAGGAGATCGAGAGTGGAGGATGAGAGAGCGATAGGTGGGTGAGATGTGGAAGGGCTATGGGTAACGATCGAGGTATTGTTTCTTCTTTGATTACAGAAGTATTTGTAAGAAGGCTTGCGAGCTGTTTCAAGCTAACAGATCTTCCTATTGAGCCACCAAGGTCTAGTCGAAAGAAAGAATCATTGTTTCCTCCGGTAGACCTTTCACCAGCTTCTTCCTCCCAATCCTCTGTCTCTTCTTTGATCGGTCCTTCTACTACACTGTTATCTTGTATTGGTGATAGAAGAATATTCTTCAAGCCTTGAAATCCAATCCCTTCTTCCGGCCCATAGACCGCAATATAACTTAAAAGCCCCATTCTCAACCCCACCGGCAACAATGCCAGATTATTCGACTCGTAAACACTCATATTCTGCCAATCACTTGCTAATCTCCTCAAACAGATTTCTAACAAACTCCTTCCTCCATTAGGCCCATTTCCATTTGTATCATCCCCTAGACCAGGAAAATAGCCCACTCCTCTCGGAAATAACCTTCCTTCTTCACCCAAACGGAATCGCCTTCGCACATCAGGAGGTGCGTGTATACTTCCTTCTAGCCAACTTCTGGGTGGCGCGGGACCAGCCGGTATGCGACGACCATTGGCATCAAAACGTCGGCTGTGAAGGGGTCTGCGAGGAGTGGGAGAGGGGGTTTCTGGTTGGGAGAGGAGATGGCGAATTTGAGGAGGAAGGGTATGAGATGATGGACTGAGGGAAGAGGCGGCGCGGAGGTGTTCAGTGGGAGAGATATTTAGTCTCCGAGCGGAGTTTATCAAATCGTTTACGGACGAAACAATATTGTCTGTTGCACAATGCGCGCATTAGTTAAATGACCGATTGAAGGGTGGCGGGGTACAATGGGGTTACTTCTAACGAACGTACTTTGTGATGCCGATGTCGATGCAGAAGCATTGAAATTGAGTGATGGATGAACTGTACTCGCAGGTTTTGAATATTGTGGTGTGAACCTCTTTTTCGGCATGAAGAATAATTTTGGTTGTTTTATTTGCTTTTTAGAATATGAAGAAGGTTAATAATTGGGGATGAGAGAGCAATGATGTAGTTATGTTGATGATTACTCCAGCACGGTCCAGCATGAAGCCATAGAGCTACAGCTACAGCTACAGGGTCGAGAGGGTCAAGGCGGCGGAGAACACCATCTAGATAGGCGCTTCGAGACCCTAGAACCCGGTAAACTTGACATTTACAGCACAGTAATAATTAGGCGAGATTGATGAAGGAGTCACTGAGAATTGAGAATGGGTTTTATATACGAAGTAGGCAATAATGGAGTTCTTGTTGGGATTTGCGTGTCTGTATTGGTGATGTGAATCGGAATCCTCATTATCAATCATGATAATCACTCCACATTACTAATGCTAATATCTAGGTATCTTGGAGCTGTTGACTCATATTGACCTAAAAAATAATATATGGCAGTAAGATTGAAAGAGATAGGGATGGAGTCATACAATGCATTACAATCGAACGAAGGGATGCCCGCCCATATGTGAATAGGTCTTAATACTCAAATAATACCGTGAGATTTCTGTTCCGTAGATTAAGTTGAGTTTTTGATGCTTGACTGCATTACAGAATACTTCCCCCATTGACTATTTTGAGTTGATATACTCCAAGAGAGAGAAGCAAATTCATAAGCTGTCCGAATTTCTTTTAGTGATCATTGAGGTGCGAGTTTATCTACATTTTACAACCGTCACATGATTGAGCTAACCCTTTCATTGTTAGATTTATTAGAGCTACTCTGAGCTAATGACGATACCACCCTTGACACGCTCAATCCACTCGTTTCTCTTCACAACCTCACAGTGCAACATTTCAAACCATCTGATTGTTCCAATTGTTTTTAGAGAATGAAAACCCTGAGATAACCATACTCAAATCACAATCTGGGCCATCGCAAGCACTGATTTTGGGACTTCTCATATGTTGTTGTTTCTTCTATGTATGTTAGTTATCACAGTCACTATGTCATCATCATTAATACTAAGCTAGAATATTTTGGTGAGAAGTACCTTCATAATATACGCCAAGTCAATCTCCCATACACCAGCCCTACCAGAACCATCTAGCCGAGTCCACGAACACCTCAATTTATAGGAGACATTAAGAGAAGGGGGTTCAAATCAATCATGTACTAGAGATCAGGAAAAGAGAAAATAATTATGTGGTCTAGTCAGCCAATGTTTGCTCGCTACTTGTTTCATATGCCTACCTAGGTGTCTGCAACTACAGTCGATTTTAGATTTGAGAATCATACACAAGATCACTTAATGAAAACGACGTAAGAAAACTTTCAGCAGCTGTGGTTAAGCTATATTGACTAGTTACTGTCGTTTGAGTCTTACTTCCCATGGACAAAAAATTGAAAGCATTCGATAGTGATTCAAGAAAACGACAATAGCAATATCAAAAAAACACAATGACAAATTGATGACGTCTCATTTCACTGTCATATTATGAGGAAAACTGCTCACTTTTCCCTCCGCAACAACAAAAACACCCTTCTTCCCGTACATTTAGCCGGAGCAGCAGGAACACCTTTCTCTCCCCTCAGTGACGTACACAGTCTATAGCTGTTGAATGAGAGAAGGTGGCACACAGCAGAGTATGTATAGAGAAATAGGTTCTTCCTTGTTGGCCAAATTGACGCTCAAATTTGCACAAACAGCGAAAACTCGTCTATTTTGGGACTAGGTTCGAATCTATGTTCTTTTGAGACTATGAAACATTGAGCTTGATCCGTCGTTTTGTATTAGTTTAGTACAAACGACCATGATATTTACTACGGCAAATCACTCTCATGCCCCTCAAACGTCATTTAATTACTCTTATACCCTAAAGGTTGCACCTGCTTTACTCTCATACCTCTTATATTTTATAATAGAATCCATAATAGAATCTAGCTACATCAGGCTAGATTATATAAAAGGAGGGTAGATTTTATGGGGAGGATAGATTTCATAACGAGAGGTTAGATTCTATAATTATATTATAATATTTCTTTGAACTTTTTTTTTTTTTTTGGATTCTAATTATTATAGGTTAGATTCTATACTTTTGGTATGAATTCTATATAGATTCTATCACAAAATCTACTATAAAATATAAGAGGTATGAGAGTAAAGCAGGTGCAATCTTTAGGGTATAAGAGTAATTAAATGACTTTTGGGGGGCATGAGAGTAATTTGCCGTATTTACTATAAATACGCCTCAAACCTTCCTCTAACCGTCTGCCGCCAACCCCTTGATGAATGGCAGAATATCTCCTAGGATTGTGAACCTTTGAAGATACTCTGATAGGAATGGGGTAGGGGTTTGAAACTCGCCTTTCCCTGGGACTTCTTTTAATCTTTCACAGCTTCCCAGTTTGACTTTGTTCATCCCTTGTTGCCAAAATTATGGACATAGACACAATGAAGGGATAAAGGTGATGACGAGAGTGGTGAAGTGACAGCAGGGAAACAGGGTGACGAACGATGATAATACTGATTAATCATGCAATGACAAAAGCACCAATCCATCTCTGCATCTCCATGGTAGATGCTGTAATCCTTTTTTTCTTTTCAAACGCGCCACAAATAGCACCAATCATTGCTTTGCCGTAGCAAAATCTACCAACCAAAGAAGAGTGTCTTCTGGAAAGACTCACAGTCACCTCAATCTGAGATTTTGCTGTCTCAACTAGAGAGTGGCGAGAGAAGAACATTAGGGGTTGTGGAACGAAGTATATATAGGAAAATGGGCTGGTCCGTGCTAGCCTGAATCAAGTGTGCAAACAGAACAAACTTGTCCCAAATAGGCCCTAGGTCTAAGATCCAATTATAAAGGTCAGTCTCCGTTCCTCCTTTATTTTTCCCACACAAATCAATACGGAGTTCCTGAAGGACTTGAGGAGATTGGAGCATGCCTCGCTCGTTCTTACATACTGCGAACGTGGCTTTGGTAGTTGTATTGTTTTGCTACAACTGAGACTTTGAGATCAAGCAAGCTTTATTCCATGAATGCAATCTGAAGAGAAGCACATTAACTTTGATGTAGTGGTGATAAAGGACAGTTTGTGGGTGACGAATATTCGTAGTGACAGTGAAACCTTGTGATTGTAGTATAAAGAATTGTGTCAAGGACAACGAATGAAATGTGACTTTGACAGTGAGAGAATGAACAGTCACTAGACGATTATACTTGTCTGCATAAGTTTGGCCCTTCGGTTGACTCCACGGCATTTGATGGAGTCTACGGAGCGAGAGAAGCAAAAGAGGTGTATACTATCCCTCGAGCCGAGCCACCTGTTATACCCTTTATTTTACCTTACTCTATCCGAAGTAGCAATGATTAGTCAAGTCTACCAAAAAGGGGTCTCTAGAACTATCATCACTTAGTAGAAGCAGCGACAACAAAAAGTAGCCTTAGAATCGAAATTAGCATCTTACCATTCTTTCGTCGTCGTTTCAACACAACGCTGTCAACCATATCGTTATCACGATCTTGCCTTGATCATTGTCATTACTTCCAGAGTCTCATAGTAAGTAAAACAATCTGACGACGGTGGGAATCACTACAACAGGTATCTCAAGAGTACAAGCAGTCTGTTTTGCTGCAGAAATATGTGAAGATGATCCCGCACACAGACATAACCACCGACCAAAGACAGTACACCTTCCCTGTCATACCCCGCAGTCAAGTGGCAGATATTGGAGAAGAAAAGAGAGAATTGGGGGAGTGAGAGAAGGTTTAAATAGTAAAAGGGCCTGGTCCGCGCGGGCCCGATTTGCAGCTCGAATTTGGGCAAACAAGACAAACTCATCTAGATCAGGCTTAGCGTAATTCTTGTTGCTTGTGGTACTCACGTCTGAGCAAATGGGTTGCATTTGTCCAAACCTAGTCTAGTGTTATATGTCTGTGTTCAGAGAAACGAACATATTCTCCCTTCGTGAATAAGAGCTACAAGAAGTATTAGAAAGTCTATATTCAACCCCATTGAGAACATCATGAAAGCGTAAATATCACCTTAATCTCTTTTCAACAGCCTATACAATTATTACTAGAGTAGACCTTGGCCTCAAAACTGCACCATACTCGATTAGGACGAGTTTGTCCTGTTTGTCTAGAATTCAAACCCTGGATTGGCCTTGCACGGACCATACCATTTTTCTAGTTTAAACGTTCCTCTGTCTGGTCGACTTCTCCTTTTTCTTTTCCTTCATATCGAACAAGCCGCTTTCTCCGCCTCCCCCCCTCTTTTTTTATGGGCAGCTGCTTTCTTGGCTGTTTTCTTTGTGCATTTTTTAGCTCGCGAGAAGGGTGTCACGTATGTGTGGGTCGTAAGCCTGTAGACTGACTGACAACTTCTCGATAGATCAGATGCGAGAGACGGCAACGTGTTTTTCTAGTAGAAGTAACATGTTCATTGTCATTAAGTTTTTGTTTTTGTTGTCATTAATTCGGTTATGTAAATGGCTTTGAATAACATTTTCACGGGCAAAACTATAATAATCACTGTCGTTTAAGCTACATTTTTCTTTTAGTGGCTTTTAGCCATACTTCCTTTCCGTGTGTCTGATCGAATCCAATCTCATTCCAGAGCACCATGACGCCGTGCACTGAGTAGTTCCATATAAAAGCTAAGCGTTCCAACTTTCCACACCTCCTGGAGGAGAAGACCCGATTGCTTATGTTTGAAGGGATAGAAGAGAAAGAGTTGGAGAAGGAGAAGGGGTTTAAATAGGAAAGCAGGCTAGTCTGTACCAGCCCAATACGTTTGAGCAAACAGGACAAACTCAACCAGATAAGGCCTAGCGCAATTCAAGTTTAAGCAAACAAGACAAACATGACAAACGGCACAGACACGTTCCAATTAGGTAGTAGCTCCTCCTTCAAGCCTTGATCCACTTTACTGCCCATTGTATAGATCCTATGGGAACATTCAAGTCTCTAAAATGTTCCAGATGGGAGCAGACATTCAAACCTCACTTGGAATTATCTTCACCAAATACATTCTACATTTAAGTCTACTCGAATGACTATTTCCAGACTCATTGTCAGGAACCCACCCCAGCAATTGTAACTACCCCTCGAACTTATACATCACCACCCCACTCCACCTTCTCCCTTCTCTCTCTCCAACCCTCTCCCCACCATATCAACATCCCCACTGGTATATAACTCAATCCCAAAAGACTAGCGAAGATAAACCACGCCCAGAGATAGCCGATACTTTCAGCTAGGGGTAAAGCAAAATATCCAACTACAAATGATAACCCTCTCGATAGATTGAAAAGTATTCCAGTCTCTGGGGTTTGCGGTTTATAACAATCGGAGATGTAAGAGTAGAGTGTTGTAGAGCATATTCGAAGACCGAAAGAACCTATATATGATGATTTGTAAGTTTCTAGTATCATAATAGGTAGATGATAAGAAATTGTAAGAGACATACCTATTCCAAGCCCAACCAAAAGTCCCCCAAATGTCAAAAGTCTAGCAGGCATGAAAACTGCAGATAGAGGTGAGAGATATAAACGATACTCCGGTTTTCTCTCACCATTATGTCGTTGAGCCATATGATACATGCTTGCATCTGAAGCACGACCAGCACAGAGCTCGCCTATCATGCTTCCAATCGTGAGAGAGATACCTAGAGAGACACCTATCGGCCCACTTTTGAGATGGTAAAATTTGGTATAAATGGTGGCTAGAGAAATGGCAGGGAGAACATTGATAAATGTCCAGGCTAATGTATAGTACCAGAATGTAAACAATACCGATGGGTAACTCAACATACGGAATGCATACGAAAAGTCCTGCATGTGTAGTTTTCTCGTCGTGCTTTTATTCCCCTTGAAGTTGAATAACATCTCGAAGTACGTTCGCTCGTATCTTTTCGTAGCAAGAGCCACGGTATCGCGACAAAACAAGGTTTCTGGGAAGAAGAAAATAGCAAAGAGAAGAGCTGAACCGGTGATAATAGCACCGACCCAATAATCCCATTGCCAACCACCTGCTTGGCCTATATAGCCACCAATAAGTCCTGCGATATGAGCACCATTCGTCACAAAGATGGAATAGATACCCGTCTTCTTTCCCAGCTCGTGAAGGAAAAACATATCGTTGACAACGGCTGTGCCTACAGACATCATTCCACCCATTCCGACACCGCATATTGCACGTGTTCCGATTAGTGTAACGAAGTTTGGCGAGCAGGCAGAGCCAATCCCACCGATAATCGTCGTTAACATTGAAAGTAGAGCAATTGGTCGACGGCCATAAACATTAGTACAAGGATTCCAGATAAAAGGTTGATAGAGATAAGTTAGGTATCTTTCCATAAAGGTAATATGAGTTGCTTACAGAGAGACCCCCGATGATTATACATGTGGTTGTGCTGTACGCGGCGGTCTTGGAGCTCACACCCATAGCTTTGCTCAAAAGAACTAAGCTAGGATTAATCGCTGCGGCGTTAAATGGACCTAGGAATGCCATGAAACTAACTTGAATCAACACTGTCCATTTCAGCCGGACAGGCCAATTCTGAAAAGTGTTAGCCGCGGGAATTCTTGACCAGAATCTAATAGTCCGGACTGCCGTTTGATACTTGTCAGCTTTCAAGACCTATACTGAACTAGAAATTTCCAGTTTCTCGAAGATTAAATGTATTTCGAACATAAAACCATATTTATTAGACACTGAAAGCTCTTGATTACCAGACTGCACTACAGACTATTGGAAATACCGTTGGTGACGGAAAGATTGTAAAAACTAACCAGAGGATCATCTTTGAAACAACTAGGCTGAGGGACAAGCGGTAAACCATGATGATCTAATATGATAGCTGACGCTTGCGATATTGTGCTACCTATCTCAAGATTCGCCGATGTCATCTTTTCGCTGCACCCTTTAGGACTCATTGTGTGATTTTGGCTATCATCATGTAACCTTTGATCGTCTGCTATCGTGATTAGTGGCAATCAAAGTTTCTGCTATTGAATCAATATTCAGGAAAGAAGTGAAGATTGTTATTACATAAATACTTCAAGTCGACAGCTTTCGGAGCTCGAATTGCCGGATGGTCCCGTCAGTACGGTTCGCCCGCCCGAACCCCTCCCTATCGGATGTCCGGATTCTTTGCCAACCAACATTCGCAACGGTTTGTAGCCCAATTAAGAAGAAAACGGATTCTGTGATCTACTCCGTTCACTATATCGATGAACAGTATCAAAGTTCATGAGCCATGAAAAGTATCGGAATCAACTTAATACTATTTTTTTCAACCAATCGAGCCATTCTCACAAATTCATAAGCGCTTGAGTACTGCAAAGCTTCAAATCCAGACGGCACCCGGCACTGAGGTCTATTGGATTTCATAGTGCCAAGCGTTGATCAGCATCAATTTACCATCTTTTTCCAAAATCAGAACCAACCTTGAATACATTTTTATTTCACCATTTAAATTGAAATTGTATGATAATTTGACAAGCGAGGTCCACCAAGCCGCCTATTGAAGAATTTTCTCTGGGCGGAATATGCAATCAACCACGATGTGCAGATTAAGTTATCAAGCTTATATCGTTATTGGCATGGTGTAACTGTTTGTTGCTGTATGCTAGTGATTCGATGACAGAGATATAATTTGATTGGTATGAATTGTGACGAAGCGTCTTATGCTAGTAATTATCCGGATAAACGAGGTCTAAGCTCTACCAATAATGTAATCACATTGACCTCCAGCCGCAATACTGTCAAAGTACTGCAGAAATATGGTCCAAGGTCTTGTAGGCATCATAACCAAATAGTTCATCCAAGAATTCCTGACGGGACCGTATATTCATATGTCCTTGCCAAATACCAGGATGGGTCAATAGATATTCATCCCTAAGTTTTTGCGTATCTCCATCAGGCATTTGTGTAAAGTATCGTGATTCGATTGAGGCTTTAGCAACCTTCGCAGTCCGCTTTCGTCGAAGATTACAGTATATCGATAATACTTCTGGAAGAGAATCCTTAGTAGGAAACTTCTCCAGAAGCGCGCCAAGTATAGCTGCATCCTCGATACCCATGGCTGCTCCTTGTGCGAGATAAGGCGTCATAGCATGGGCTGCGTCTCCAATCAGACAAAGTTTTCCTGACTTATGAACCCAGTTGTCTAGTTCTTCATGAGTATACAGCTGTCGCGCGTATGTGTTAGCAAGTCTATCATAATTAAGGAGAGTAATACTACCCTCCATTCTAAAGCGGTATCCACATGATCAAGGATCATTCCAATTCTGTTTATGCGTCAACCGTTGTTATATCTCCCTGCAACTTCGCAATTACCTTGTATCCCAATCTTTGAATCTGTCTCGAAGCTCTGCACTGCTTTGGATCCGCTGGTTTGTTCCATCCGGCATATTTGCATCACACCTGAAATTGTCACGAATATTGTCAAGCTAAGCACCAAAAGGAATATACTGACGTGAAGACAAGATTCAATAGTTTTTCCTCCTTTCCCTCCAGCAGATATGATAAAATGGTCGCATTGGGACCAAGCCAGTGATTGTTTCGAGGAACGGAGATAATATCCTCCAACTCAGGAATGCCTTCAAGCTTTTTGGCTGGCAGTACTACACGATATGCCATTTGACCAGTTGGAATGGGTGCTCCAGCTCTGCCTAGAATGACTTCGCGGGCCATTGAATGTAGACCTGCATTTTGACTGTCAGACTTAAAATATTAAAAGAGCTAGTAGTTAGACTAGTCACCATCAGATGCGACGATCAAGTCCGCAGAGTAAATTTTGCCATCTTGTGTAGAAAGCGCGGGCAAGGAAGGATCAATATTGACCACACGACTGTTCAATCGAATTTTGCAACCAAGATTCGTCGCAGCGTCAAGTAATCCACGATGGAGATCCGCACGATGAACATGCCTATTTTCTATTAGTCCATTTGTACAATCGAGTGAGCTTAACTAACCAATATGGAGACATATAATCATTTTCCGCAGGCTCTTTCAACGGACATTCGACAAGAATCTGACCATCTTTCCAGCGCATCATCCTCAAATCCACTGGATTTGTACAATACTTCTCAATGTATGAATCGATTCCCAACTTACGAAGAATCTTTGAAGAATTTGGTGTGACCTGAATACCTACAAATCGTGAACAGATGCACATCAAATCGGTGTGTTGAATTGCAATGAGTGCACCCGCATCACTTACCAGCTCCAACGTATGAGATTCGCTCAGAACTTTCTAGTATCTCCACAGTATGACCTCCTTTTGCAAGTGCAATAGATATGGTGAGGCCAGCAAGCCCACAGCCAATAATTAAGATGTGCTATCCCTGTCAGATTCTAGTTCCTAAAATGATACGCGGAAGATCAAATACCATGTTGAAGCCAAGTTACTTTGTACTTGATTGTTCAATAACCATCAAACAGATGGAAATAATGACGAGAGTTGAGATGACAGTGATGATTTGAATTGAGAATGATGTCTCTACCTTTTTATTTCTTCATGAAAAACAAGTGGCGGACACGTAGATTGTAGGGTGGTCAAGACGGATGGATGCTTCCGTTTCCCTTCCCGGGAGGTAAAGTTTTGTCATGATCGCAACTACCTAACGGCTTTGTGACTAGTCTAATAATTACACACAATAGCATTGAATATAGATAATATATTGCTGCATGATTAGAACATCGAGAAAGTATCCACTGATCAGGCCTAGCCGGATGTAATGAAATTCGAGGCTGAAAGCGCCAAGCCAATTGTAATCGACTCAAACATAAAAGTGCAACAACGGCGAGTATAACATGATACAAAGAGGCTCGATATATTGAAGCAAGATGACACAACTGAGAAGGTATAGGATAACTTTTGCTAACGTAGTAATGTCCATATCTCAAAGTCCTGGTTCTCATGCAAAGCATACAAGTAATACCACAAACCTTTAACCATCCAATTCCTTTCTAGCAGTTCCCAAATGCCTGACATGCATATATGCATGCATAGCCGCCCTTCAACATAAAAAGCGTTTAACAGCCCAGGTTTCCAATAAATCCTTTACCAGGAGCCGTGTCGTGAGTCTAAGATAGACTCGGTCTATTTACAGCACACATCACAGCATACAGCTCACCGTTTAATCGTGTCATCATCAAAATAATATCTTGGCATAATGCTCAATCTTGTTTCTTTTCCTTTGCTTCCTCCAATTTCTTTTTCCCTTCCGCATGCTTCGCCATCTTTTCACTCATATACCGCCAAGTTCGACGGAATCCAGCTGTGAAGGGTCCCTTCAAACTCTGACTCGTACTGGGCCACCCAATCGTGTTCTTGATTACACTTCGGACTTCAGATCTTAAATCTTCTGGAGGTTCTCGGGCAATCCTTCTTTCAAATCCACCTCCTTCTCTCCTATTAATCCTGGTCCCGTCTTCATCACGCGAAGCCTCAATCATTTGATCAAATTCCAGTCGAGGTATTTGGTATTTCTTCTGATATTGGAAGTAAAGCTTCGATCGGAATGATTTTGGCAGACGTCTCACCATGTTTCCCCGTCGGATTGGGTCCATATCTTGAGTTAACCGTATATTTGTTGATGGATCAGATGCCCATTCTGGATCAGAGCACTTAGAATCGTTAAAGCCGACATTAGGAAGGTTGTCAATGAGAGGCGCATAGAGACGGCGGAAGTGGGGAAGGTTATTCCCAACAATATTGGCGACTTTTGACGGATCCTCTGTCGGTAAAACCATTCTTGGATCGCCCAAGTAACTGATGTTTGCAATGGTGCCATACAATTCCTGTTCGGTAAATTCAGGAGGTAAAAGTAACAACGCTGTTCGCAATGCAGAGATTAAATTAACCTGATTCGCAAGACGGACTCTTGCGTCGTCCCGGAGAATTTTGACAGGCTTCTGTAACCTCCCTGCAAGATACAGTGTTGACCACTCGGAAAGATCTGTACACAATGTATCAAGATTAACGACACCGTATTTAATAAGAGTGCCATTGACCGTAACGTATGGATTGAAATAGACACCAGCTCCCCATTTTTCTTGCACAGCAGTAACAGCCCCAGATCCGAGGGAGCCGAGCGCCGAGTAATGATCTCGATGTTGATTTAAGTTCAGGGAATGCCAATGTTGACTGTAGGATACACCAAATATAAAGTCAATCATCTTAGGGGTGCCTCCTTGTTGTTCAACAATTGCTGGGGGTGGTTTCGAATGGATGGATGTAATGCTTGAAGGTTTCGCTTTCGTATGTTTCGATTGAGGGAAGACGCCGGATCCATACGCAAATGCATACCTAATAGGGGCTCTGAATTGCCATAAGATCTGCCTCAAAGCTTCTTTGAACTCATCGTTGATTACCATGTGCTGATTGACCCCAAAATTAGAATGAGGTAGTTCTGAGAACTTCTCGATATTGTAGTTCGGATTCTCTTCCCAATCTGCCGGGGCTGGAATATCGCTGGCCGAACTTGACGATGGAGAAGATGAAGGCGAGGAAGATCTGGGAGATGCTGGACCAGTGGAGTCCTCATGTGTGGATTTTGTTTGCGAGTCTGTAGTTTCTTTGGAAGCAATGGCAGGACTGTGCGTCGTAGAGAAAGTATGATGAATCAATTGATATGGACATCTTGCCTGAGCGTATGATACTGAGGAGCCTACTCTGGTTGATCTGAGCGCTGATCTCAGAGCCTGCCAAAGAGCTGTTAGCTACAGAGCACAGAACAATAGGAAGGGATTTGTGCCAGTACAGGGAGCTTTCGGGTTGCCATGGTGTTAGGTTTTTAAGGAGATGTGATCCCATGTGAAGTACTTTTGTTTGTTGTTGGTAGAATTATTCTGAAGCAGCAAGTCGCTGCGAAAGTGTCACCGGCTGTATTTCGCCATATGAATACGTTGTTGAATCTCCCTCTCCATGGGAAAGTATGGAGCTATCAAGGGCAAGGAAACCCACCTTTTCTTTCTCGAAGTCAATCTTAGTCAGCAAGCAGTTGGTGCCCCGTGTTGAGTCTTTTGTTGGCGTTGATGTTTCTTTCTTTAGTAGCGGGAGGGGCCAGACCGAGCCAAGCCAAAGTCAGCCAGGTACAGATCATAGACAAGTCTTGGTCTAGTAAAGTTAAAAGACAGACTTGCGAGAGTTTCGGGAAGAGAGTACGTACCTACCTAGTACCTAGTAATATATATGCACGCACATGCACCGTACAAAGTATTCAAGTAGAGCTTCGGAGGCTTTTACATGAATACATACCTAGGTAGGTATATATCTAGACTACTTATTATTACAGGTCAAGAAGTCTTATCGAGCATTTCACCTAGATACTACGTAGGAATAAGGGAGAAGTTCAAGTGATTCAATTGATAACCTAGGGTCGGAATAGACTGGAGTAAGTGTTGATAGTTGTCTAAGGTCAATCAATGTTCATGTTCCTATTCTAGCCAATTTTATCATTGAAAGAGCATCCTTTGAGACAAGATATAATGAATGGTAAATCGTCGAATACCTACCTACCTAGTACATACACATACCTATCTACCTCTCTAGCCGTGGTGTTAGCTTATGTTCTAACCATCTCTCAAAATTCACTTACAACACTCCTCACCCCGCCAACCATTTCCCCATATTTTCTGTTTTCTCCGGTACCTTGATTATGTAATACATATTATCTCTCCATTCTCAGCCTTGCATCACAGATTCATGTTTGCGACAATTATCGACGTAACGCCAAAACACAAATCCGCAGGTAGCGGTACGTATCAGAGATGAGGGCGCATACTCCTCAAGGTTTGGGAGATTCTCAAAGAAGAAGATCCTCGACTAGCGGCGGTAATAGAATGAGTATGGGTAGTGCTATTCCTCGTGCGCAATCTAGGGTAAGGAATTAATCTTTTTGTCTTGCAATTTCACTTGTATACAATTGCATTATCTCACGGGGATATAATTCATTAGATGTCCATTGCACGACCATCGAATACTCAACCCAGTTTCGACTTTCTGACAGGCGCGGAATCTACCCATAGACCGCCATCGCGAACAGATCGATTTCGCCAATCAACCCGGACCATTCTCGATGAATCTAGAAGAGAGCCAACTCACTCCGAGACGGATCAAGAGGCGGAGAAAAGAAGAAAAGAATTGGATGAATTAAAGGCCGAGGTAAAGACGTTGAAATACACAATTGATAATCACAAGCAAGAAGAAGAGCTTGCGAAATTGAGGCATGAAAATGAACTCCGGGATGCGACACGTAAAGCTGAAGAGGATTTCAAGCACAAGCAAATTGCAGAAGGAGAAAGGAATCAGGCAGTGAGGCAATATGAAGCTTTGGTTAAAGAGATGAGTGAACTTCGCGATACTTCAAGTAACGAGAAGATAGCACTGGAGAAAAGAGTGCGTGAGATGGAGGAGAGCAAGCGTCTCCTGGAAGAAGAAATTGAGGATGTGAAAACTGAGAGCGAGGAGGGGAGTCGTATATTGGAAAGGAGAATCTCGGAGCTTGAAACGAGAAATCAGACTTTACAACGCAGCGTCCAAGATTTACAGGAGGATTCCGATCGAAGAGAAGCCTTGTTACAGGATGTTCAGCAACAATTGGCCGATAAAGATACATCATATGGAGCACTTGAGGCTGAAGTCCTACGACTTAAGGCACAGACGGGAGATACCGATACACTGGAGGTGATCAAGAGGGAATTGAGCGAGCAAGTCACACACATTCGAAACCTGGAAGCAATGAATCGAGAACAATCGGCCGAACTAAAGCATTACAAGAGACTACATAAGAGTGTGGAGGTTGTTGAAGAAGAGAAACGAACTTTACAGAGAAAAGTTGAGGCTATGGATGATCTACAGAATGAGCTTGGAGAAGCAAGACTTCAAAGACAAAGACTCGAGGATGAGCGTTTAGCGTGGACCGCATACCTTCAGAATCAGAGCAATGTTGAAGGTCATATTGAGTTCAATTCCCCAGAAGATCTGGCAAGAGCACTTGTTGAAGAAAGAATACAAACTGCTACTTTAGTGGAGCGACTTGGTGCTATGGAGTCGGAGGTTCTTGACCGGGATAACATTATTGACGGGCTACAAAATGACAAGAGGTCTATGAGCGAAGAGATGGAGAAAATCAAGGCGGCGGCGGGAAGTAGTACCAGCGGTGGAGATGCTAAGGTTCGTTTACGACTAGAGAGACAACGCGCTTTGGCCATCAAGGAAGTTGAATATTTGCGAGCGCAGCTTAAGACTTTCGATGCTGAAGATGAAGCTTTCGGAGCTGGTGATAACATTGATGATGCGAAAATTAAACGTATTGAAGAGCTCGAGAGTATTGTGGATGAATATCGTCAAGAGGTACAATATCTCCAGAATGACCTTACGACCGCCGAATCAGCTCAACCCAACACAGCAACGACTCTTGCGGGTACCAAACATCCACGAGAAGAGAACGACGAAAATGAACGCATTGGAGTCCTCACTAGGAAGAACCGTAAACTTCAGGACACTATCACAAACCTTCAAACATCACAAAAGCTCCTCCAGAAAGAACTCTCTGTTACACAAGAACGTCTTACAGTCGCAACTACTCACTCACAGACTCGTATTCTATCTCTTCGTTCCAATCCTACCTCTGATTTTGAGGCCATCAAACTTTCCACCATCACCGCCCTCCGTGCCGAAAATGCAGATCTCCTCGCTCAACTGACCACTAACCTTCCTCCTGATTCCTCAGTTCCTCTATCTACGCTTCAAACTCAACAGGACTTAGTTGCCGAAGCTCAAGCCGCACTCAAAGATGAACGAACTCGAAATGATCGTCTCAAAAAAGTCTGGGGTCTTAAATCTCAAGAATTTCGCGACGGTGTATCTTCTCTCCTAGGCTGGGATGCTGTATTCATGCCCAATGGTAAAATGCGCGTAACATCGTTCTACTATCCTTCTGTTGGTGAAGAAGAAAATAGTATCGTGTTTGATGGCGAAAGAGGAACAATGAAGGTTAGCGGCGGACCGGAAAGTAAATTTGCTGGAAGGATAATGGAAAACATCAAATTCTGGGTCAACGAAAGAGGTAGCATTCCATGTTTCTTAGCGGCGTTAACATTGGAGTTTTATGAGGAGAAAAAGGGAGATGGAACTGTAATGGTTGGTTGAGAGTATTTGCTTTGATATGTGTGTAAATTATGGAATGGACATGCATCTAAGGGAATAGGAGTTTATGGAATACATACGACATGTATGAGGTAGAGAGTATACTAAATGACATATTAATTTTGCCTAATCATTTATTTCAAATCAATGGTGATGTTGAAGGTTTCTGAACGACATCTATATCTGGGTCAAGTGAAGGACAAAGTATCAATCAACACAGTTGAGGAATTGCCTTTGATATATTCGCTATGACATTTCCAATCATTCGAAACTTACTTCCGCTCCTTCTGCATCGTCTTTATTACTTGCTCCGCTTACCCCATCCCCTCACAAGTCCACTCTGGGCTTCAGAAACTCAAAGCAAATATATCAAGATATCAAGTATATATACATGAGAACTAGAAAGTCGCCTCTTTTCCACCAAATTCCCTCCCATCATCCTTTCTTTCTTTCTTTCTTTCTTTCTTTCTTTCTTTCCTTTTTGAATCCCTCCTCCATGTGTTATCCCAACCTGAGAGTGCCCATCAATACTCAAACATTATCCTTCCCTTGACAAGTAGATAGATAAGACAGTCATTCATCCCACTACTTGCCACACTCTTTTCTTCCCTTTCAAAAATCAAACATAACGCCATAAAATGAGTGTGTATTGGGTATCTTCCTCCGTCCATTTCTTCCTTTCCATGCATACATGCATCCATTCATTCATGCCGAATTAAAAGACCGTGATTTAGCATTTCCATACCATGCATGCATGCGTATTTTCGTAAAGATCGTATTGTATCATTCTCTCCCTCATCAAGATTATGATTAAAAATAAGGATCGTGTGTATCATGTCTTTTGTCGAGCATGTCTTATTGAGACATGAAAAAATAAAAAATAAAATAAAAAGAATAAGGTATAAAACTGATCATGATACGTAAATATGACTGTCGCTCGTTTCGTTTCATTTCGTTCCATCCGTGTCGTGCAGTCATGAGAATATATATAAAATGCCGAAGCTGAATATCGAGTAATAAGAATTAAAAGAAGAAGAATCATATTACTACTAGCCCATGAGCCCCACAAGCAACATCGCCATCAATGTAAAGAATATTGAAGGCTTCAATTTGGCTCCAGCACCTTCAACAGGCCCAGTACCTGAAGCGCTGGCAGATCCAGAGCTGGTGGATGAAGAGCTAGTTTGCGATTTCGTTGTAGGAGTTGGAGTTGAGGTTTGGGATTGAAGGGATGATTCAGAGCTAGATGTCGAGCCAGATCCCGAATTTGATGTTGTACTGGAGCCTGAGCCTGAGCCTGAGACTGAGCCTGTGGTGCTTATACTTGGGACTGTCGAGGCTGTTGTGGATGGTGATGCGTTTCCAGCTCCAGTTCCGGTACCAGTTCCTGTCCCACTTTCGCTTCCGCTTCCACTTCTACTTCCAGAAGCTGTCGGGACGCTGATGACCACTAAAGAAGATCCGGATAGATTGCCGCCGGTGGAAATCAGTGTTGAGGAAGCAGAAGACGTATCGACCGGAGCAATTTGGCTCGTAATACTAACACTCGGGGTAGCGCTTGCAGTTGGGCTCGCGCTAGCACTAGAACTCGAGGCAGCACTCGAACCACTGGTAGTAGCAGCTGGTTTGACCGTGATACTGCTCGCCTCAACCGGTAAAACGGTTGCGGTTTTTGTCACGACCTGAGTTTCCGTACTACCCGCGACCTCGCTCTGTGGTGCCTGCGCACTGCAGAAATCCAAGAACTGTTCAAATTGTGGCTCTATGTATGTTTGTAGTGTTTCTTTCACAGTGTTGCTATTCGCATCGATACATGCTGTACAAGCGCCATAATCAGATTCGAATGCGGAGTCAGGATCGCAGAGAGCGGGAGATTTGCCCACTTTGAGCGCTTCAACGTAGCCATTGTTACACGTGGAGTAGCAAACTGCGGGAACAACAGTAGCATCCCTTTTGGTGAGAAGATGTGCGGTTTCTGATTTGCCCTTTCCTGCAAAGAGTCGGGGAAGAAGTCCGCGACGGGCTGGAGCGGAAGGTGTGGCGAGTGCGGAGGTAGAAAGTCCGGTTCGGGTTCCGGCTGGGTAGTGAGAAATATCTGTTTGGGATGTCCAGTCGCCGGTAGTGTAAGTCTTGACGAGTTCAGTTCCTTCATTTCCAATGATAACTTCGGTAACGACTTTCTTAATGAAGATGCCAAAGCTGAGGCCAAATGCATTGGGATTGAGATTGAAGTACCCGGCTGATGGTGGGTAGTACCCCGTTTGGTTTTGTGCCCAGTATACTTCGGTTGTGTTAGGAGATGGAATACAGTATTTGGCTTCACAAAGATAGTCTGCAGCAGGTGGATCGGCCCATAAAGCACAATGATCTGGCTTGGGTGGGTTGCAAACGTATCCTGGTGAGCATCCGAAAACCGCTGATGAGCTGGAGTCTTGAGGAGTTACTGAACCAGAATTTGTAGGCGATGGACAGGTTATCAATTCAGTTACGGTTACGGTGGATCCGGGCCCAGTTACGTATGCTGTTGATCCTGTCAAGGTTGCGCCGAGACTTATGGTCGTTGGGTAGATACTGACGGAACCTGGAGGAGTTGATATCACGGTCGATCCTGCCTGAGTGAGGGTCACTGTTGGGCCTGCAATGGATTGCGTCACAGTTGAGATTGAGACTGAACCAGGAAGGGTTGTTACCGATCCAGGGAGAGTAGTTACTGATCCAGGTAAGGTAATTGTTTGTCCTGGGGCCGTGAAAGTCGATCCTTGAATAGTGGTAGTTTGACCGGGAAGTGTGGTAACCGATCCTGGAAAGGTGACTGTTGACTCTGGTAGAGTGATGATCTGGCCAGGAATTGTCGATCCGGGCAAGGTTATGGTTGAACCGGGAAGAGTTGTTACAGATCCAGAGAGGGTAGTTAGCGACCCAGGCAAAGTGATTGTCTGCCCTGGAGCCGTGAAGGTTGACCCTTGAATGGTAGTAGTCAGTCCCGGGAGAGTAGTAACCGATCCTGGAAGAGTAACTGTTGAGGCTGGTAAAGTTATAGTCTGATCAGGAATTGTTGATCCAGGCAAGGTTATAGTTGATCCCTGAAGGATTATAGTTGATGTACTACCTGGCTGGGTTATAGTTGTCAGGGATCCTGATATCGATGTTGTAACTGTAGGACCAGGGATTGTTTGAATTGATGTTACTGCAGGGAGAGTAACAGTCGTCAGAGATCCCGATGAGGCTGTTGGGCCGGAAACTGTCAAAATCGAAGTGCTACCAGGTAAGGTGATGGTAGTTAAAGATCCAGATAAAGAAGTCGTGATGGTTTGAGCAGGAACTTTACCAAGTCAGTGTGAAATCTATCTAGCATTGTTCATTGACTTACGTGAGGTGGTAACGTAAACGTTGGATGTTACCGTTGGGCCTGAAACTGTCAAAACGGAGGTACTACCAGGCAATGTGATAGTGGTCAAAGATCCTGATATTGAAGTAGTGACGGTTTGGGCAGGAACTTCACCAATTAGCCTAAAATCTATCTAGCAATATTCATTCACTTACGTGAGGTTGTAATGTAAATATTGGATGTTATGGTTGGTCCTGAAACCGTCAAAACGGAGGTGGAACCAGGTAAGGTGATCGTAGTCAAAGATCCTGATATCGACGTCGTAATTGTTGGACCGGGAACTAGGCATTATCAGAACAGAGTTTAAAAAGCCAATAGTACTAGTTTTACCTGAAGTAATAATATAAATATCCGATGTAACAGTACTAGCAGGAAGGGTAATCAAGGACGTGATATATAATTCAGAAGTGATCGTCTTGGTAACGGATATTGTTGATGCGGGCTCTGTTATCGTGATTGGGGTCCCAGAAATTGAAGTGGTAAGGATAACGGGAGGAAGTGTAATGACATCGATCGAGGTGAGCGTTGCGACTGGAAGATTAGTATAAATCAGAAGGCTTTATATAGCTTTAAACTTACTAGATGTTGCGGTTGTGGTAGTAGCTAAATCGGATCAGCATTGTACACGTCAGAAGCATATGATATGTTGACTCACTCTGGAAATCAGTGGTTGTGTAGCTAGCGGTTGTTGCTGTATTCCAATTAGTTCTTATACCAACTCTCATACTTTAAAAGGTACTCACTCTCACTATCTGTTACAGTTGCTGTGGCCGTGGTTGCTATTTTTCGGTAAGTCAACAGCCTAGATAATTTGGAAATGGCTACTCACTTTCAGATCTCGTAATCAAAGATGTATATGTTGTTGGAACATATTGTGTCGTGGATATAACCTGCGTATATGTTGTTGGGATATATTGAGTTGAGGTAGTCGTATGATCGCTGACAACTGTAGTATATACCGTGTATGGATATGAAGTGGAGACGGTTATCGTTGAAAGATTGATTTCTGTCAAAGTAGCGCTGATCGTGGTCAATTCTGTCAAGGTGGTACTATAAGTTGAGTAGATATCTGAGATTGAGATACTTGTAAAAACACTAGTTTCGGTTGTCGTAGTAGGAACCTGGATCTTCATTAGCTAAAGCTGGAAATTTTGCGTGATAGGGGCGTATACCGAAGTTATACTAGTAATTACACTAGTCTCGGTTGTTGTCGTGGGCACCTAATGGAAAATCAGCACTTGATCACAAACTTTTATGAAAGGGAAGACGGACTGAGGTAGTGAGTGTTGATACAGAAGTTACTTCCTGGGTTGTCGTGTAAGTCGTACTTATATAAGAGGTAGAATAGTAAGTCGTTGAACTAATGATAGTCTGATAGACGGTATAAGGATAAGATGTGGAAACTGTCAAAACCGAGGTGGAGAAATATGAAGAGACGATTGTAGTTGGAACAAGGGAAATTTTGGTCGTAGTAGTTGGTACCAAAATTTCCTTCGTTGTGGTGTATGGAACTGAAGTAGTTTTCGTACTCGTCTTAGTATACGTTGAAACCGTTGTATAAGTGCTGTATCTGTATTCGGTCGTTGAGGATATCACAGTAAATGGATATGAGGTCGTCTTCGTAACTGTAGCCGTGGAAAAATATGAATCCGTAATGGTTGTTGGGACCAACGAAACTTGTGTAGTAGTGGTTGGCACGATGACACTCGTGGTGAGAGTAGAAAGACTGACGTAAGTCGATAAATCTATTATTGTCGTAGTAATATAATCCGTGAAGCTGTGCGTTATATTGCTTATAATTGTCTCACTTACAGTGTATGGATAAGAAGTGGTTATATAGGAAGTGTCCGTCGTGCTGTAGGTCTCAATTATAGTCGTATAGACGTAAACATCAGAAATTGATACGGAAGTTGAGATTGAAGTCGAAATATCCGTAACAGTGGTAGGTACAGAGGTTGTGAGAGTCAACAAAGAGGTCTCAGTGCTGTAAATATATAGCGTTGTTGAGGAAACGACGGTATAAGGTATACTTGTGGTAATCAAGGAGGTAGAGATGGTTGTGGTAGGTACATATGAGGTCGTAGTCACATAATCAGTTGATACTGAAGTCGAAATATCTGTGATTGTGGTAGGTACGGAAGTCGTAAGAGTGATCAGGGAAGTTTGAGTGCTGTAAATGTACAAAGTTGTTGAAGATATAACAGTATATGGTATACTAGTAGTTATAAAGGATGTGGAGACAGTCGTAGTAGGTACATATGAGGTCGTAGTCACATAATCCGTTTCAGTATCCGTTTCCGTCGTAGAAAATGTAGTTGTTTCCCGACTAGTGTAATGCTCGGTGGTATATTGAGTGTAAGTAGTAGAGTGGTCGGAAATAACAGTTACCGGATAGCTTGTATTCAAGGTATATGTGGAGACAGATGTGAAGAGATGATCCACGGTAGTGGTGATATAAACATCAATCGTTGTGGGTAAAGGTATTGAAGTCGTTGAAGTCACCGTGCTGGTGGTTTCATATGTTGATACTTCGACTTTCGTAGTAGTTTCCCATAGTGTATAATTGTTAATAACAGTCACAGGATATGATGAGATAATAGTCACATCTTGGGTGGTAGTATACGTCGAAGGCTGATATATTGTTGTTGGTACGTAATCAGTTGTTTCTGATGTAACCGTGGCAGTCTCATAATCAGTCGTGCCGGTCGTGATGAGTGAGGTGAAAGTCGTTGCGGAATACGATGTGATCGTCGTGAGAGACCCACTTATAGTTTTGGTTATGAATACAGGAACAAACTCTGTGCATGTTGTTGTCACCGTCTTTAGTTTTGTAGTTGTATGGTCCTGAGTGGTCGTGGTAGTAAAACTAGAAGTATATCTTTCAGTAGTGGTCAGGGTACTATACTTAGTTATTGTAATTGGATATCCATGACTATTAATCAAAGTTGTCGTATATGGGATTGACGTCGTGATCACATCTGTCAATATGGTAGTCTGCCAGATGAAACTTGTTGTGGTCTCCTCATCGGTGATGGTGTTAGTTTGAGTTGTGCGATCTACCTGAGTAGCAGTGAAATTGTAATTTTTAGTCTAGCATGAGAATTAGTACGGGTAAATTAGGAGATCTCAGAGCTAATTACTGTTGTGACAAGATCAGTCTCGGTAAAGCTAGCTGTAGATATGTTGGTCTATTTATTTTCAATATCAGCTCATAAACTTTGAACTAAGGCCTAGAATACATACCACTGTGATAACATCCGTCAGGGTCGTAATCGCTGAAATGATACTGGGAACACTGGAGCCAGATTAGCGAAGTTTCTAATATTGAGCCTTTGTGCAGCGACTCATAGATATCTCATAATTGTGATTCTTCGGCAGGATATCCAATATTCCGGGCTGCAGTCCAGCAATCAAAAAATCTAAAACATTCAACCCCTTCCAAATATTGGAATTTCTTCAAACATTGAACTACAATCCAACAGTCAAAAACTCCGGAGCATTCAACCTCTTCTGAATATTGAGAGTGATCCAGACATTGAAATCGCTCGATTAATAAACTAATTTGAAATACTCACGTTGTCGTGAAAGATTCTGTCTCAGTAGTTTTCTCCGTAATCTATTATATATCAGCCCTTATCCTCTTGGCGATGATGATGCAAGATCATACAGTTTGGTTCGCAGTTGGATAACCACCGACGGTTTTAGTTATCTAGTTGTGTAAGCAGCGGTGCTATATCGTTGAATCGTAGTCAGTCCAAAACTTACAGTCTGATTTTGAGTGCTTGTCTCCGTGATCTAAAATTCATCAATAAACCGTTTTCTTGACTTTTCGAATTGAATCCACTCACAGTACTCCCTCCATATGGATATCCGCTACTTGGGATAGAGCTCGCGGTAAGAGTAACAGTCTCTGTAACCTTTTTCTAATCAATTGGATGTCCTTTTATGTGCTCTACCATACGCCCAACTCACTGTAGTCCCAGGCCCATAACCACCTCCAATTTCAGAGGTAATTGTTTTTGTAGTCTGCCTCTCAGTCAATGATTATTCCCATGTCCAAACAGAAGATCGCTCACGGTTTGATTCTGATATGCTGTAGATGTAGATATTGAGACGATTGTGGTTGGTTTGCTAGACCGCGTTTAGCATATCTTCACTTTGCTTCTGCCGGCTGAAACTCACTCAATAGTAGTAGTCTCCCAACATGTAGTTGTCGATACAGATACTTGGGTTGATGTAACAGTTTGTGTGGGACATGACCCATATCCACCTCCAGAAGACGTGATAGTCACAGTCTTTGGTTCGCACGTTGAATGATGTCCTTGCCCCTCTGGTGTTATTGGAGTTACAATCGCCGCGGTTGTATTCAGATACTGTCCTTGTACAACCCCAATCAACCCCGCTATTAGTACTCCGATCCGAGAATTGGATACCATTGTGAAATACCGTCCTGTCGATATAGAATAACGATAGTGTAGATAACAGCAATAATGCTGAGATCTTTTTCAACGAGCGGAGAAAAAGAGACGACTGTTACTTGGGTCAGGAACGATTGACTGCAGGTAGATGTATTTAGTTGACGTGCCTGACTATAATATACGACCAAGGTGCGTCAGCTCTAAGGCTGAAGGTTCGGAAAAGTCCAATTGAGGCGATTTGCGGCCAATCAAAAAGTCAATTAACAACTTTCACAGCCATCTAATTGCCAAGGTAACCTTAAGAGAATTCCGAAGTGATGCAGAAAGCCCACGAGGACTAGTTGAACAACAAGAGAGACAAGTAAAACGAGCGAAAGGTCCAGACAATATTGTTCTGAGAGAAAAATCTCAAAATGGAAAAGAGCTAGGGGACCCTAGACATTACGAACCTACGAATACACCACGTTACCTTGACAAATCCACTTTGAATATCAAATTCGTGAAATGGCAAAGATACAGGGCCAAGGGAGGAGACAATAAATCAAAGGGTAGTACATGGATTAGCACAGGGGCTATGTGGTGATTTGAGAAAGAAATGGAAGAACTATCTTTCATCTTACTGACACTAGAGCAGGCGAGACAGGGCAATTTTCTGGGAGAGCAACGCGGGAAAAGGAAAGAAAAACCATGAGCCTCAATAGGACAACACATTTTACTGTGCATGTTGTACCTACCCTTGACTAAACATCTTAGCATGCGATATACGATCCTTGCATACTATCGTCCAACAGAAAATGATATGCATCTTGGCAAGCGGATCTATGAACCCAATGCAATCCCTTGGATGACGAGAATAACGAGGATAGATTTCGCATATCACTACATGATAATCGGAGCAAGAAGACCATGCCGTTCATGCCCTTTTCCTTCGGGAAATTCTTCCGTACAACGGATTGCCACCTTCTTTGCAGGACCGAACAATATTTTTTCCAGAATGGCATGTTAATAAAATGTTTGTTTACTGTTGGAAAGTAAGATCCCGGAATTCTAACCTTGCCAGATTATTGCAGCCATGTCTATTTTGGGGGCTATTCCGTGTAGCTGGGTAGTTTGGCTGAATCAAATGAACCATGAAGATTTTTTGTGGCCTACCAACTGTTGTCAAAAGAATCTGCAAAGCGGTTGAATAAGAAATTGACAGGTGACAGAGTGTGATAAGAGGCTGAGTGGCAGTGGAGAACATGTTGGACTTTCAGTGGAATTCTGCTTACTTAGTAGAGGGGGGTTGAGTATTGGATGAATGAATTGGAAGAGGGCCTTGAGGCTGTTAGGTAAAATCTCACTGCAGCACTTTTTACTTGTTCATTCTTCCACTTTTCACTCTCGCAATCGTCATCATGGTGCCTCGATTGCATACGACCGAATATGCAGGTAGGTGATCGCTTCTAGCCTTTCGTTGCCTCAATTTTACGATGTTTACATATGTAGAGATGTCTGGGTAGAGATAGCAAATGGATAATGGATGAAGGGAGCCGAGAGTAGGTCGTATGGAGGTCGAGTGGGAGGTCGAGAAACGGAAAGAAAATAAGAGGTGGCTGGTGCGAGGTACAGTAAGTGGAGTCAAATGGTGGCTTGGTGGATCATACGTTGCAGCAATGATTGGTCAAACATGCATTACCTATCGTTATCATTCGAGGATGATGGGAAGAAATGTGGAATACTCGCTTAAGCACCCCTCTAGGGAAAATCGTTAGACCCACCCTCAATTCTATTGAAACCTCATTATTCGTTCATTATGGCAAACAACATCTTTTTCATCAATATCCTCGTATCCATTTTACCATACTTCCACCACGCTCCATGGACTTTCACCACACTTTCACGTCAACATTCTACACATGTTCATATATTTCCTCATTCACTTCCACCACTGATCTATTCCTATCATGATATGCGTATAACATACCTTGCTAAGTGCTTACTCATACAAACAAAACATTTATCAATTGCTTTATAATCTTACCACATCACTTCCTCCCAGACTCATCTAGAGCCTCATGAATCATGATATACTAAGAGAATTTTGTCGTGGTTGCCCAAAAGTAATTTGCCTTCATCTGAGTCTCTGAAATCCTCATTACCCCACTTCGCGGATAAACAACCGAACAAAGTTAAGCCCCGCCATTTCATTCGATTTTGCGGAGTAACATCACGAGCAACCAAAAGTGGAAGGTCGAAATAGGAAAAAAAACTTGGAAGGAACCACATAGGTAAGATTACTACCTAGTAGGTATTTATTTATTTTGAATTTTTTCATTGGAAAGACAATTCGAAAACTTCTTTTTGCAACTTCAAATCTGTACATATTTTGGCTTTACCTTGAAATCCAAAAAGAAATATGCCAGAAAAGATCCTAGACGACATCTCACACAGGAGATTTAACCCATTGCGGGGTACTTGGCTTCTTGTCTCCCCTCATCGTACTAAGAGACCATGGCAGTAAGTTTTGTAATCTTTCTGAAAACATGAAAATTCGCCCCGGATAAATACTAACATATATGGAAGAGGACAGCAAGAAGCGGCTTCGAAGATTACACTTCCGGAATATGATGCTGCGGTGTGCCGAAAATATTCCCGAGTTAGATACCACAGACTAATGTATCTTATAGTGTTACTTATGTCCAGGAAATAAACGCGCGCAGGGAGATTCTAACCCACAGTATAAAGACACTTTCGTTTTTGTGAATGATTACAGTGCGGTTAAGGAGGTTCAAGCTGAGTATGCGCAGGATGGGGAATCAAAAGGTCCGTTTGTCGTCTTGCCCTTCTATTGTTCAGTCCTCCCATCTCCTAACTTGGATACTTTACCCTTCTTTCCATATACCAAGACGACATCTAACAAATGATGTAAATATTCAGATCTCTCGAACACTCTCCTACGCGCGGAGCCCGTTACAGGAAAATGCTATGTTCTAACATTCTCTCCTTCGCACAACCTCACACTCGCAGACCTCACTCCTGCTCAGATTCTTCCCGTCATACAAACATGGACAGAGATCTACGCCGCACATTTGTCTCCTTCCTCACCTCTGGCAAGTGTCGCTCAACCTACTACCCTTGCGCCCTCGGGCCATAATATTGGAGCCCCAAATCAACAGTACAAATGGATGCAAATCTTCGAGAATAAAGGTGCCGCAATGGGTTGTTCGAATCCCCATCCCCATGGACAAATATGGACTACAACCGGATTACCCGAAGAGCCCGCTTCCGAACTCGTTAATCTCCTCAAATATCGCCAGGAAAACTCTGGTCGACATTTATTGGAAGATTATGTCAAGCTTGAGATGGAAAAGGAAGAAAGAATCGTATTTCAGAATGAGAGCTTCTTGGTAGTTTGTCCATGGTGGGCAACCTGGCCATTTGAGGTTATGATCATTAGCAAGACACATAAAAGAGGTCTGGTTGATTTGAACGATGCAGAGAAATTGGGATTTGCGGAGGCTGTTGCGGAAGTCACGAGAAGATATGATAATCTGTTCGAGACTAGCTTTCCTTACAGTGAGTAGCCTTGACTCTCATTGTGCATTCATTTTCTTTTGAGAATTTGCATATACTCCTCCCACTATTTCTTCTATTGTGGAGCGGAAAGTTTTGGCTAACCGACATAGGCTCCGGCATTCACCAAGCTCCCTTGGAAGGTACTGAGGAGGAGATCAATGCTTCTTACTTGCATATGCATTTCTATCCTCCTCTTCTTAGAAGTGCAACCGTGAGAAAGTTCTTGGTCGGATATGAATTAATGGCCGAACCACAAAGAGATATCACCCCAGAGCAAGCGGCTGCTAAGCTAAGAGCATGTGGCGGAGAATTATATAGGAAGAAGTTGTAGAGGCTTACATGGGAATGGCTAATTGGCAAAAAGGGGACTTGGGCATGAATGTCAAAAGATAAATCTAGAACTTGGTAGGATTCAAAAAGAATATTCTAGACATATATCTGCGCTCAATCAATGTACGTACCCTCTGATATGAATGTTAGCTCGGCTATCACAACGCGTATTGAAGCAATTAGAACTAAGGGCTAGCGTTATTAATAGGGCTTTTGGTCTAGTGGGTGAAATCTAGAGATGTGTATTGAATTGAGATGGAGATTATCATCGGATCCAAATCGAACAGTAGATTTACCTGGTGTTAATTGAGTAAACGAAACACCCTCTGGGCTCTAGATAATTTCTAGTGTTGTACATTGTTATGTTCCGAAATCAGGATGGGTTGCCGTCCCACAAGCTAATTACCTGATTAGGGTTAACGCATTGTTTTATCAGACTAAATTTCTTATCGAGCTATGTAGCCCACATCAGGCAAAAACAGAATACCAGAGAAAGATCCCCTCAACCCCGTAAGCAACGACCAACACCAACATTGACCCGTTTACTTCCTTCCTACTTTCGCAGTCCTAACTTGAGAAGGAATCTTCTGCCGAACCATGTGATTGTCGCCATCGTGCTTCCTACAGTCTACATCGCATCGCTGCACATGTGCAGAATGCCGATGTATACTCGCGGCTTTTCTTGACTTTATGATTCAGCAACTACCCGTGAGACACCAAAAATGTAGTTTCTTATGAAACTGACTCAGTAAACCATCAATCTGCTGGTTTCTGATATTTATCTGCCACTTTCAACGCCCGTTCGTGTTGGAAGTGAAGACATGCAACTTATATTTATATCTTCTTGAAACTACTTTTCGTTGGATACGATGGAGATCGGATGAGTTTGCGTTGGCATCAGCTAAATTATTTTCTACCCACACAAGGCTGATGGATTGCAGGGAATGTTGAAGGCTAAGTCCTAATCCGTATCAATATTTCATACCTTGTCAAATCGTCCGTTGAGTTACCCTGCTGTTGCAGCATGCAAGTTCGAGCATTCTCTCCACCAATCCTCAGTCGATCTCCATTAATCCACCCAGAGCGGGCAGATTCATGAGAGGTCATTGAACCGATGGTAGGGTCGCATTTTTTCCTTTCCGTGGGTGTGCTTGATTGGTACAGTCAGAAGAATTGTCATCTTTGAATACCGAATTCTTGCTCGGTCTCGATGAACATCAGGCATTAAAGTCAAGGCATCGCTGGTTTTAGTGGCGGAAGTGGCAACAATCTTTATTGATCTTTATTGGTGAAGGGAAGAAAAAAGTTTAGTGCAGGTACATCCACGATACAAGTTGTTTCGCGACGCGCCGGGCCTCTTCAATCTTCAAACCAAAGGGCACCACGCAAAAAAGGGTTTCCAACCTTCATAATTGTTAATCATAATGATTCGGTCGAGTTTCATCTATTGCGTTGGCGCTTTCGTCCCATTATGTTTGGGACAAGAAGCGGGATGGCTTGAAGGTCAGGTAAACACGACAATGTGTTACTGGACATCGCCCCGAGGTACGTTTCTGCGAACATGACGTTTGAACGTTTAATTTTCTTTCACTGCAACAGCAATTAACGATACTAGCTGCGGTGGTACGAGACACCTTCTATATTGATGGAGGAGAATTGTACTGGGAGCCTGGTATGAGCGATGGAACATACGATCCTCCCGTAGTCGATGGTAAGTTCAAATGCTGAAATATTAAGACAGTACTTACTTTCTTCAAGGGAATCCACTTGGACTCGTATATCTTCTCAACTTTAGCACCCCTTTTCACACATCAGACAATATCTCTTCTATCTTTACAACCATTTCCAAAGCTCCGAATGGGGGCTCCGCCAGTAATCTCGGACCAAATTATGTTGATGGGGCAATGTTTGCAAACGACGACGAATGGTACACTTATGGCGGGCTTTTGTCTCTCACGAGTGCCTTTTCAACACCAGACGCAGACTCTGCCATATCATACAAAGTCTACTCAGATGGTATACCTTTTAAACAATTCAATCCAGGCTTTGAACAAGTCGACCTACCAACAGGCTTGACAAGATATGTGACGTACGGAGGAGCCGTTAGCATTCCATCCGAAAATCTAGGATTTTACTTTTCGGGATACAGAGCCGCAAGCTTTGGACCTATTTATAAACAGCCAAGCCCGAGAAATGCGTCTTATTTAGCAAATGTGACATCTCAAACTTTGATTAGCATTGATATGGCGAGTCAAACTGCACCCAAGTGGTCTAATGACTCTTTCCCGTCGACTGTTCCAGGCCGTGCTAATCCTGAAATTGCTTGGATTCCCGTTTCGGATCAGGGAATATTGGTCGCAGTTGGTGGAGTTATCGATCCATCTTATTCTAGCATTGTCCAGGCCAACAATGCATCTATCAATGAACAAAGCGTAAGTTATCGCTTTGCCATTCTATAGCATGTATATTGATTATCAATAGAGTCAAATAAGTCCCGGCTTCATGACGACTGTTTCCATTTACGACATCGCTGAAAAGGTTTGGTACGAACAAGAAACATCAGGAAACTCCCCAGGGGCGTTGACCCAAGGATGTACCGTAGTTGCATCAGCCGAAGATGGTTCAAGCCATAATATATATTGGTATGGAGGTTATGATGGTATTCACCCCACGCAAGCTTTCTCGGATGATGTTTATGTTCTTTCGATCCCTTCATTCATCTGGACGAAAGTTTACACTGGAAGCGATACTCACGGTCGGGCTGGACATAAGTGTGTCAAACCATATCCTGATCAAATGATCGTTTTAGGCGGATACGCCGCTCTCACTACTGAGATTCCACATTGCCTTGAAGGTGGTATGATCCAAATATTCAATCTCAGTGACCCGCAATGGCTGGACTCTTATGACCCTTTGGTCTGGAGCAATTACACTGTACCCAGTCAAGTCGTATCTGTGATCGGAGGTTCTGGGACTGGTAGCGCTTCACAAACTAAACCATCTGGAGGGTTCACAAATTCAAGTATGACAGAGCTCTTGGGAACTGCCTACAACACAACCAAAATCACAAATTGGTATCCATATACCCCAGCTTCATCAACCCCTCCAAATAACCGAACAACTCTTCCTACACCCATCGCTACCAAATCTGGAACACCTTCGTATCTTGGACCTGTTTTAGGTGTCGTTTTGGGTCTCTTCTTCATCACCCTTCTTATTTTAGGCTTTATCATCTATCGTCGTCGCAAGATTTTTGGCCTCTCGCGAGCGGATCGCCAAAGTGAAGCTGGAACTCTGTATGAAAATCGCCGACGTACTCTCCGATGGCTTTACTCTACTCCTAGAGATGTAAAGGCTCCTACAGTCACAACTGATGAAACGGAACTCAATGCGGTATCTTCGGAAGCTGACACTGATCACACACGCGTATTCGCCGCCGAAATGCCAGGTGATACACAATTCCACGAAATGATGGGTATGTGACCCCTCAGCCCTTGATTTTCAGATTAAAAATTAAGTAGCCTTACCTTGTAGATACATCTCAGCCCTCCGAACTCCACAACACAGGCTTTGTGCCCCTTTCCCCTAAGTCTAATGTTTGGAACAACATTTCCCGTAACCAAACTCCCATCACGCATTCTCCATCCGCAGGTTCCAATCACTCGCATGCTAGTACCGTCTCTCGAAGCTCGGGCCCAAGATCCTCTCCCATTTCTCCTGCTCGTGCAGATAGTGTGACACTCAACGAACAGGCAGGAGGTGCCACGAGGGAGAGAATTCATAGTGATTTGAGTAGTGTTACTGAAAGTGAAAGAACTCACCTAAGACAGATTAGTGACGCGAGTGTAAGTGTAGATGGAGATTATGGGAATCTACCAACGCCTGAGATACAGATTGAGAGACCGCATGAGGAGCGTGGAATTGAACAAGAGGTTGAGAGACCCGGAGTGGTCAGTCCATTGACGCCACCGCAGGGGGTGGGACAAGGGAGGCAGCATTACTTTGGTCCAGATAGTGTTGGAGGCAGTGCTTCACAGAATGTGCCGGCGCCTGAAACGTGGAGGAAAAGTAATTTTGAAGAGAAATTGGATGAGTAGAATTAAAGGGGCAATTACAAGTACATAGTTTCCATGGAAGGAAAGACGAAAAATTTACGAATCATGACGGCACTCGAGTGGGGATTTGGCTGGATGAACAGGATAGTAAAGGCATTGGGGGTCGTTACGGATAGTTTTTACGGATGTATATCTTATGACATCATATCTACAGCTTTGCATTTAGTTTCTAGTCTTTAGTTTTTAATCTTATACCTTTCTCTTTTCATCCAACGAGTTTTGTTATGTTCATTCGAAGCGTTGGTCAATACTTGAAGAATTGAAATTGGTAATTTTTCTTCATAGACACATGCACATGCACACTCGGATGTTGCGGCGACTTCATGTATGTCCAGTCATATTGAATAGTGCGGATAAATATCAAGCAGCTTTTGTCCGGTTGGGTACCTGTTTTCTTCATGAATTCCGACTGAAGGGTAACATCGGCACCCAAACTTGCATGAAATCTTGATATTCGCGAACACTAGTGAAGAAAGATGACTGGTCCGATGTCTAGCATTTGTATTCATGGTATTCTCAAATATCTCTCCAAAGTGAAGAAACACAAAATCTAGATCTCTAACGCTCTTGCATAATTTAGTAATGGACCACATCGAATTTTTCCCTGCAGCACACCATCTCGGGAGCTCGGTTCGTGAATTGAGATTCTGGAGAGATGGCAAGATGGATGGATGGCGGGTACTCCGTGCAGCGTACCGAGTTACGAAAAAGTCTACACACATCAGATGAATAGAGTAGTCAGAAATCAATAGAAAAAATGTGTCGCGGAACATATATTTCTTCCATTTATTGCGGATGGCACCTTCGTGTACTCCGGGTGCAGCACTAGCACTCAGTATTGAGTTTTCGTATCCGTTGAAGATCTTGTCTTCATTTAATAGATGTGGTGTGTGAGAAGTTTGGTAAAGAAGAATCGATATGCAGCTCAATTGAGTTCAATAGGGAAGGAGATTATTATGCGAGCGCGGCTTGCGGTGCGGCTTGCCCGAGGAGGAGGAAGAATTGGTATTGATCTAGATATCGAAAATCCTAAGATGGTGTGGGCGAGAAGAGGGGAATTAGACATGGGTTGTTCGGTTGACTGATTTGGGATGGGGGATGCGGTTCATGTGAAATTGGAAATCTGACATGTGATATTGTGCCCTATCCTGGTATGTATTATCGGATGTATTATCGGATGTATTATCGGATGTATTATCGGGACCGAGATACAGGTGGTTTGTCTTGGCGTGTAAATGCAAACGAGAGGAGCAAGTGCATTTGGGTTTGGAGTCATGTGTTTCGTCATGATGGGATGAAATTGGATTTTCTTCGTGCATTTACTTCTGTAGTTTTTAACTCTTGCTTGATGCGTAGCTCTTCCAGACCCCCCTTTGCATTTCACTCGATGTCGTCATGAGCTCGCTAATGATGGTTCTCTGTTTATCATGCTACTAGGTATCATGGAGGCACTTTGAAGTTTTTGCGATAGGGAAAGGATGGAGGAAGCAAAATGGGGACAAATTGGGGGATGATCATGTTGGTAATAGTCGATATCTAGATTGTTGTTTTGTATTATACCTCTCATTTTATGACGTTTTATCATTCAATAACAACCGTTGTGTTTGAGAGAAAACATTATTTGCATATTGGCAAAAGACTTGATCCTTTTTTATCTCATCAGTACAAGCTCTCCTCGATTATTTTTGTGCAAGTCCCTCAAATAGTAATCTGAATAACGGACCTGTTCCCGCAAATCTACGCTTGTTCTCTTGCTCGGTGGGTTTTAGTTGTATATCTTAACAAGATCTCAGTTCTCCTCATCTCTTGTCTAGACAACTTCGCTCAGTTCCCATATGTGACTCTAACCTCAGTATCCATTTTCGTGTATATCATCCTCCCCTAAATTCTTATGCTCGCGAGGCTGATTCAACAGATGACTGTACAAATTAGTAGGCTTGTCCTTCCTTTCCTTGCATTTTGAACCTTTCTTCCAAGTACTTCCTTAACACCCGTTAACTCATCAATTATCTTCCTCTTTCCTCTTTTCTCGATCCTCGATCCTCATCATTTGGGAAAGTAAGTATATACATATCTTCAAAAGTAATGAACAACCATCCTCACCCTCTCACCACGCTAGCCTCAGATGAAGAGTATGTGGCCCTCTAAAATCCAGATTATCGAACTTGCTATACATGAGGAGAGACTCTGTAATTTTTAATCTCGATTCTCTAATACAGCCCTCCGAACAGAAAGGTCAAGCAGAATCTTCTCTTTGTATAACTCCAACTTATCGTTCAGAAGGTCCTATGCAACAGCGACAGATCTTCGTCGGATACTATAGCGCTTGGTGGTATTCATGAGTGGAAAATGAAATTCAAATTGAATTTATGAAAAAATGTGGGAATATGTCTGAAATTACCAAGCATCTATGAATACAATGCATAGCCGACCGCTTGTGCCCAGGTTCAATCAGGTTGTAATAATGTAAATGAAAGTCGTCTCACAGCATATACTTCGACATTATCTAGACATTATCTAGATATGATGTTGAAGACTGGATATATATATCGCTCACACAGAGAAGTCTTTAGTGGTGCAATTGCTTGGCAAACACAGAGCAAGTCAATATACCATAATCGTCTAGGAACTCTGCCCCCTTTTGTGATCTCTAGACTCATACACTGTACGCGAGTTTCCCTTGAAAAGTTTCTGGGCTCACATGAAATGCGGCATTAATATGAAATATTGAATCAAGAACTGTAAGAGTTTTCTCTTCTGTATTGGAAAGCTTTTCAAAGGATTCGTGAGATTGAGAGTGTGATTGTTGTTCAGCTATTCAATTTATTAGAGTTGACTTCAGAATCTTATAATGAATGACAGCACTTCGAATTAAAGTAAATCGTTTAATTCCTATATTTTCTATAGCCTTTCTAATATCATCTTCAGATCCACTAAGATTTAATGACTTCTGATTCATTGTGTGTTGAATAAATACGTAAAATAAAGAAATGAGGGGGGGATTTTGGCTCATATCATGACATGATTCACTTCTAGTCAAGTTATGTTAGCATAGTACTTATGCACTCAGTAGTTGCGTTTTGTTGATTCAAAGGATGTAGCACGGTCTGCGATGCCTCTACATTGCAATCCAGAAAGGTTCGATTCTTAATTTCAATTATAACACACGACTCATCCAAAAAACCAAGTACATGTCGAATTTTGAATCTCCGTCATAGAATGGAAGCTGCTGAATGACTGGCTGCGAGCCGGATCTTTAGAAATACTTGGAGTGGTGCAGTCTAAGCAATGGGAAGATACCGTTTCATGGCGTAGATTCAACGATCTAAGGGAAAGAGTAGTACATCTGGAAACCGGGATTAGCCACAAATTTGAGGAAGGGCTGATTGAGGCGAGAACAGTGTTATGGTAATTCTGTCCAGGAATTCGAGTTAACAACTTTAGTTTTTCGGCAGTCAGTCACAAAATTCCAAACCCAACGGGATTTACACATGGATTCTTACAATTTCGCACCAATTTCTTTTGCAGAGCTTCCCGAGTATATTTGAAAAATATTCGTTGGATACTCTAAATCATATAACCATATGCATAATTCGATGGATGGATTGGATATCGGCATCACTTGAACTCTTGGACTAAATCCGATCCACCGATGAGTTGGCGTAGTATTGTTTGTAACTAGCAGGTGGCTGGATGTAAGAAGACAACACTATTTCACATGCGTTTAGTTTCTCTACGTGCTTTCTTAGGACCGATTATATACAATATCATGACTACACGACTCCAAGTGGTTTGCTTACCTTGTGGCTCATTATCTGGATCGGCCGTGTCCAGACTCGCTTTCAGCTGCATATCAGGCTTCGATGCTCGAAACCATCACACATGGCCTCAAGAATTTAATATGTTGACACTAGACGAACATGACGGACTTTATTGCTCTTGTTGCACTCATTGTTGCGTTGATCGCACTCGTTGTAGCTGTCTTTCAATTGGCCCAACAACTTATGGCTACAGGATATGTGGTACGAAAATGCGACAGCGTTGTTTCGGGTGGAGTAATTAGAGGAGGCACACGAAAGTTTCACTGGAAACAATATTGCTTTACAGTGAAATATCAAGCTGTTACTTTTGCATCCCCAATGGTCTTTATTAATCTTTAGGCGTCAGCCCCGCGACTGCCCTTGAAAATTCCGATGAGTTGTCCAAAGAACCTTAAGATTCAGTATGGCATCGCGCTGAAAGCCCAAAATCGAAACGGACGACGGCTCAAGAAGCTTGGATATCTTTTGTACAATATATGCCCTCTTGTCTGCAACCACACTGGATTGGAACAAGATGGGAAATTGGAGATAGAATTCCTGATGGTTTGACGGTTACTTCAGCACAAGTGAATATGCTCACTATCATGTTACTGAGTGTAGCTTCTGGTCTTCAATTATCAAAATATTCTCCAGCAACAAGATAGATCAGTATGTCTGGAACTTTAGTTGCCTTGACATGTTCAAAACATCCAGCTCTTGGAGTACTTGTGCATTATACACCGACCGTTCAAGTATCGGCATCAAACTCGAGTGAATGCAGAGCAGCACATGCCGCTGCAGGAGGGCAGGAAAAGGGCGTATGGGCCAACGCTGTCTTCGGCAAATTTAATGATAGAGGTCTGGGCAGGGGTTACCTACATTTTAAAGTCTCAAGAAACGCAAGACTGCCTGACTTGAGGTCATATGGCTGGTAAATTAACAGTCACATCGATACAATCGGAAGAGCTGCGGGATTCATGGCTTTAGCAGATGTGGATGTGTACAGATCAATTCCACCAACATGTGTGAGAAGATGGTCAGCACACTTTGCTGAAATGATTGTCAAGATTCATCTTGAACAGGTGAAAGCATATCCAGATCTCATACGTATCCGCCCAAGAACTCTAGAGGAGAGACGGCATTCATTTCTGGAGGAAAATGATTGTTCATCACCTTTTCTGCCTTGGGTTGAAGCAGGTGGCCTATCTCCCCGGAAAATGAAGGAATCTATCAACGCCCCAATACCAGCATGTAAAAGTATGTTGCCACTTCTTTACCTTTCGTCGAAATCCATAATTGAAGCTGCGAACGGCAAGACCTTTATAAGTGATTCGAGCACATTCCTTCCCGTCAGTGCAACTTACGATGTCATTAGGTATTGTAATGCAATGATGCAAGTTAACGAAAAATCGTTTGAAATAGACCAGGAACCATTCAAATGGAACCCGAATGAATTGATAGCCAAAGCTATATCCTCTTTGTTAGAAGCGAGGTCACAATCTTGGTGCCAACCTGGAAACTTTGTTGAAGAATGGCCAAGGAACTAGCCAGGGCATTTTCAGGAGTTGGGGCTTCTGTGAGATTGCATGCTCAGTACTCTATATTGAAATTGTCTTGTGTGACTGTGATGATGAGAATGCCTGGTGAATTGGGGCCGGGTTTAGAGGAGGATACTGAGCCTGTTACTGCTCTTGCTTACTTGCCGTGAAACTTTCCTTGAGGTTGAACAATACAACTCCTCTTATAATATAGAAGATTGTATAGGTCGATGATATCCAATCCATGAAATAGTTTACAAGTACAGTGTGATAATTCAAGTGTTAGGCTATGATATATACCCCTGCGGACTTGTGGCAAGTTTGCCGAGGTTTCGGCATCTTCTCCACAAAATATGGAGACACCATCATTGACAACGCATTTTCAGCTACAGCAGATCTAAGCACTAGGTATGTAAATTAAATCTGTATGATAATCATTGCACAATTTTCCCTTTTGCTCTCTTGATCTTATCTCCATTTTCTACTCTGCACATCCCTCGACTATACCCCGCCATCGCAAATCCCACAATATGTCCACCGGTACGCCCCTCAAAAACACATTGCTATCCTTTCCAACAGCTTCGACTCTCCTCATAACCATCAACCGACCTTCATCGCTCAACTGCCTCGATACCTTTACCCATAACGAACTCGATCGGGTTTTCAGATGGTTTGACGCTGAGCCCGGTCTTCGATGTGCCATCTTAACGGGTGTCGGGAGGAGTTTCTGTGCAGGCGCAGATCTCAAAGAGTGGGATTCCAATAATTCGTTATCTACTTCTGCCTCAAGTCAAGCTCGTTCATTACCAACATCTGGGTTTGGAGGATTAAGTCGGAGGGGTGGAAAGAAACCTATCATATGTGCTGTGAACGGGATATGTTTTGGAGGTGGCTGTGAGATGATCATAAATGCGGATATGGTGATTGCAGAATCTCATGCTGTGTTTGCGTTGCCGGAGGTGAAGATTGGAGTTGTGGCCCTTGCTGGAGCATTGACTCGGTTAGTTCGGACGGTAGGAAAACAGAGAGCCATGGAAATGGCGTTAACGGGAAGAACGCTTGGGGCTGAAGAGGCGATGGAATGGGGGTTGGTCAATAGAGTTGTAGGAACTGGGAAGAGTGTTGAGGAAGCAATCAAACTGGCGGAGCTGATAGCAGCAAATAGCCCAGACAGTGTTATTGTGAGTAGAGAAGGTATTAAGATGGGATGGGAAGGTGTTGGTGCGGAGGAGGGTACTAGATTGATTGAACAAAATTGGTATAGTAGGATGGACAAGGGGCCAAACATGAAGGAAGGAGTGAGGAGTTTCGTGGAGAAGAGGAAACCGAACTGGGTACCTAGTAAATTGTGATTTTGTGTGTTTTTTTTTGTATTTAGCTAGATTATATCCCCTCTGTTGAGCAGTCATAAATTGTATATCATGAAACATCGCACATGCGCAATTTTCAGAGTGAACCTATCTCATCTCGTCTTCCCTAGAATGGATGGAATATACCTCGTATCGTATCCCATAGTTACCATTAGCTCAATACTTTCCGCCCCTCCATGGCCTACCCAGTCTGTTTTCCTCCTTCAGATCCAACATATCGAGGTAACTAATCCATCCCTTCTCATGCCATTCCCTCAGATCACATCCCTCCTGGCCCGCCTCCAACGCGATGGCATTCACAGACAAATACCCCGTCTTCCCTTCTATCCACTCAGTTGGCTTCCCATCCACCTCTCCTTCCTTCGGGCACATCCAAACCTCTCTTTCACCCTCTCCAACTTCCTCTCTGTTAACCTTGGTAACCCCGAGTTCCTTCAAATTTACCTTCCTCGTTTCTCCACTTTGGAAATTCAATCCAGTTGCGAAAGGTCTCACACCACAAATACCACAAAACCACCAATCAAGCTCTTTGTCAAAACATTGATAATTTCTCATTCCCTGATCCTGCCATCCACCTTGTTCATGCGGCATTCCTGTGGGACTTAGAAGCATGAAATCATTTGGAGAATCCGGAAGTCGGATATGGAAAAGACCCATTTTATGACAGGTGGTACAGTTGCATTTGCGGAGGCGCACGGTAGTTTTTGCAGAAGGTGTTGCTTCGATCACGGGGGGTGGAAGGCTCATGAATATCACGAAGCGAATTAGTCCGCAGTGGCAGGAACCATGGTAAGGTTTGCGGGTGGCTGTAGAAGCCGTCGTGTAAGTTGATGACATCTTGATAATTAATGGAGCCACTTGAGTAGCCTTTTACCTAGAAATAAGTTATTTTATAATAGATACTTGTATGTCTTTGAATTTGAATTTGGAAAATGGTTATATTCCGAATATATCAGAGAGGTGAATGCTACTTATACCCCGCAGTGATTGGATAAGAGTGCAATATCCTTATCTTGCAGCATTGCTCCTCACGTCATCAGTTGTCAAATGCAAGGCGTGAAGACGCGGTGAAAGGCGCATATCATGGACTTAATTAATTGCAAACGAATAAAATTTCTAGTTACAATCCACGAAGTCAGCTGGTTTCGCGATACGAGGTTCTTGGTCAATTTTGATGATGGATGCGTAATTGCGATAACAGCATTGCTTTTGATCTACCTACCTGGTTCTACCCCCCACTGTTGTGTGTCCAGGAACATGGAACATGGAACATATTCTATGATTCATTATGGAGAAGATTAGTCTGGCCCATGCTTGCATTTGAACCAGAGGAAGTGGGTCGGGGAGGAAGCAACGCAAAGAAGAGAAGTAGGTAATAAGTACAAAGTAAAATCGCGTTCTTTGGATTATCTACATCATTTTGAAGAACAAAAGAGAGAGAAAGAGAAGTGACTGCAGCATAAAAGCCCTCATAAGAGCAGGTGTCGTAATTCTTTCTCCCTTTCCATTGATTTCTCACATCTTTAGCAACCTATTGTGTATTGCACCCACAGGAAAAGAAACACGAAATGTCTTAGCTACTCCTTTTGATTTTGCCACCCTCTGCATCAAGACGAAAGCCGTTCATAAACTTCTTTATTGCATAAAAAATAACATTAACCAATCCGATTAAGATGCCATGTTCTCATCCAGCTAAAGACGCCACTTCAACACTCGTACGGAATGCCCTATCCCAAATGTCTCACCACCCGAATATCCGTACGAACTGCGAGAGTCAGCTTTGAAAACCAGGAACACTTCGCTGACTTGACATGTAGTACACGAGACTATTCGTGCATGCTGACTTGCATGAGTTTAATGCCAAGCAATCTGCGACATGATCCTGTCACTGGGCGGATGTCCTGCTTAGCACGGTTCTATATTTTGTGTCTCAAGAAACAACTATAGTTATGATTATCTGGAGTATGAACCATTAATAATATTTGGAGCAATAATGTTGAAGAGTGCAGACCAGATCACTAGATCGGTCATAAGCCTCTGTGGGAATTCATTCCGTTGCTCGGTTGCCCACGAAGGCGCCCTGCTGTACTGCAGGTCTCAACTCATGCCATGCATACTGTACCTCATAGTAAGACCTACATAGAGGATTGTCAGCACAAAAAACCGTGACCCGGTTTCTTAATACACAGAGCAGTTTACCTTGGGCGTTTTATGTATCTTATTTCGTCCATCGCTTATGTCTCTGCGTAGAGTTCTTTTCTGAGTATTGAAAAAAACATGATACGGCTGAGATGGTTTTATTGAATGCTAGTATAAGAAAATGAAATGTTGTAGCTAAAGAAGCATCATCCATCCTATCATTGCAACAATATGTTGTTGCATGTTACCATTTCGCATCAGCTCAGAAATTCAATGCTCACCAGGCGCGGGGTACTTTAGCGCCTTGGCAATTCTCTTGTTTACATCGCGTACGTCTTCGCCTGTCAAGAGATACATTGGGATCATATCAAACCATTTGTTTGGCAAACCCATCACACCGCTCATCAAAAGAGGACTTACTCATAGGTTAAGTAGGTAGTAGGTAAGCTGAGTCAAATTTCGTCTCACCGAAGTCTAAGATGTGGCATTTCTCGTATGACCCAGACGCGACTCTCAGCTCATATACATTAAATCATCATAAGAGTCGAAGCCTCTCTTCATCTATCCCTAGATTCTGAAGGGTGCTTTGCTATATCCAGTTTCAATGGCACTCAAACCAGATACTTCAATGGAGGGCACACCAGAATCATCTCAAATTTCTGTGCTTTTCCTCGCATATGACACTTTCAACACACTTGATATTCATGGACCTCTTGACGTGCTAGGAAATGTTGCACTCAGTGTAGATCCTTTCAAACTTACAATCGCAGCTCAACATGATATCATCACTTCAGCCGAAGGAGCAAAGATCCAACGTCACATCTCCTTTCTCACAGCCTTTGAAACCCTCGAGAATTATGATATTCTCATCCAACCCGGTGGTCTTCCCGACGATATCTTTCCTCATCTATATCCACATAGAGATAGTACATTCTCAGACATGCTCAACATTATCAAAGAATTTTCACGACTTGGTCCATCACCTCGATTACAGAGCCGGCGGGTAATAATGTCGATATGTACCGGGGCACTCTTTCTTGGCTCTGCGGGTATATTCTCGGGTCTAAACGCTACGACGCATTTTCTCACCCTTCCGAAACTCAAAATTATCTGCGACGCATATACCGCGAAGAAGCCATCTTATAACCCAACAACTGTCATACCGAATCCTGCTTCCTTAAATTTCAGATATGTAAAGGAACAATTGAGTTTAGATAAGAAAGTTAGGTTTATTAGTAGTGGAGGTATTAGCTGTGGGATTGATGCTACACTTTACCTGTTGGCCTTAGTGAAGGGAATATCGCCTGCTCTAGCTGTAGCACAAATGATGCAATATGCTTGGAGAGAGATGCCATGATGGCTTATGAGTTGATGGTTCCCAGCAGTCTGGACCGCAATGCGACAAAGATCGTTATTCCCTAATATTGCTTGGTGCATGGGGTGCATTTAGCAAGCCAAATCTCCTCAGATTATTAAGTTATAATCAAAGCTCGACTACTTTTCAGCTTGTTGAGAGTTAATTCTTGACTACCATCCGAACAGATGAAGACTATGTGCATTATCAGAACATGTTTGAAGAGTAAGTTAAATATTATCATTGTTCTCTAGAACAAAGGCATAATTTCCACGTTCAAGACCCTTGGTGTATACCGCTCGCCTGTTAATACTCCTATAATGGTCTTGTGTATATCCCAATCCTCTTATCCGTCCCATTGTTCCAGATTCTAGGCCTCCCGTCTATTCCAATGGCACTGATGGGTTTCCATTGCCGCAAAATACATCAAACCTGTCAAATTCCAAAATTTCAAACGCTAAAATTCCAAATTCCCACCTTAATGCCTATAATCTCCTCTGATATAAGCTGGAGGTAAAGTAGAAGGAGTAGATACACGGTTTTCTTCATCAACCGAATCATCTGCCTCATTTTCTGGCGCTTCCTCGTCTGAGTCATATCCCCTATATGATGGTGCGTGTGAGTACGCTGGCGGTGGGGTCACAAACCCTGGGGTTACCGGATCTGGTCTCCTTGTCGGCATCGAGCGGTAACCAGCTGTATTTTGGAACACAGGAAGTGTCGCAACTTCTCTTCTCAATTCCTCGTTATCTGTTTCTGTATTTGCGCTTGCTGTTGTGATCGTCGTAGATTCTCGATATTGTTCCTCATTACTTCCAGTAGTCATTGCATGCTGAGTTCCAGAGTTTTGCTGAAAGATAGGAAATGAGGCTACTTGTCGACTCACTTCCTCATCTATTGTCATTGGACCTGTTGATTGACTGGATCGACGAAGATGAGCTGGTGGGGGACTAGGTAGGTTATTCGCAAAGATAGGATATCTAGAGACCGCTCGATGTACCTCACTATCTACTCTTTGCATCATGTCTGTAACACTTTCGCCAGGCCGTAATGTGTATATAGAATCTGACTGTTCAACAGGACGTGAGACGACCCGACTGCCAATATCAGTGGGAACATAGCTTTGCTGAAATCGGAGGGATCTGTCGTTATTTCTTGCTTGTCCAACTTCTGGCTCAACTCTCGCACCGAGTGCCGCTCTTGCTGCCCCAATATGACCGGTTGGTCGGTAGTAGCTTTGATTTCTTAGACTGCCTGTTGTACAGTCTTCTTCAATTGGTAAATTTATGGGAGCTGGAGGAATCGTAGCACCCAATGCAGCTCTTGCAGCGCCCATTTCTCCCGTCGGTTTCGGTCTATGGGAATAAACTGGGTATAAACTGCGAGTATCATTTCGTGATTTTCGTGATCGTGTTGTCGGTATTCGTGATAAGGGTCGTTGAGTATAGTGATCTCTTGTCTGTTCCAGCCTTTTCTTGATAGCGATTACACATGAGAGAAGAAGGAAGATAACAATCATCACGCCGACCGGTATGGCTAATATCCATGTTTTAGCGCTATCTTGAGACTTTCTATCTGAAGTAATTTTCTCAGAACGAGTATGAATACTATTGTCTGGGTATTGATGTGGCGATTGTCCAAGTGTAGTGGTCATCATTCTAAAGACTGACTGTGCCATTTCTTGAATCATGACCATCTCTGAACGTCCGGGCTCCTCTGGAATGTACATTCTGGTCGAAAGGGCAATCTCGATGCTATTCACAATCTGAATTGTGCTTCAAAGATCTATTGGAAAGTTTCAGTCAGATCTTGGACCTCGAATACCATTTACAACTTTCCAATTTGTTCATAGAATTTCTTATAGAATTCACAAAAAAAAATCGCGCAAGCAGGGGACCAAAGACCTTCTTATACTTCATTCTGCTGGTTCGCCATATCAATCAGAGTTTATAGCGTTTATTCTGACGGTCCCAAGTGTCAGCTACTTCCTCAGTCGTATCGAAAAGTACAGTCTGACTTGGCGCTACCCCATGATGATCGCCTAGTCCAAACCAAAAGTGGCAAGACACAAAGCTTATTTCGAGTTCGGTTACGTTAAAGTTAAATCTAGCACCTTATCTTTGGGTTTAGTACACTTCAATCACACGCCGTTGATTGGTGATCTCTTATAGGTTTTAGATGACTTCAGTTTTGGACATGTGGCAATTGATTGAACTTTTTATAAGGTTTCCAGTGCCCATATATCTGTCATCTTGGGGAAAGTATGATGTGGACAATTGATGAATACCATCATGAAGAATACTCTCAACTGCTCTATGGTTCATAAAGAGGAATCAGAGCCTCACTAAAAGAAAGCTCAATTCCCAATCAATGATGTCAGTTCCAAGCAAGTGAGGCTTAGTATACCTAGTTGTTAGTTAGTTGTTTCCAAAGTGGATCATCTAGATGGAGTCTAGACTTGCACATGACTTGCATTACCGAAAATTCCGATAGCGGGAGATTTGGCTTGGCTTGCACTCATACCATAAGATGATTACAAAATTTGGAAGATCAAATAGATAAAGTTGATAATGAGATGAAGTGAACGGTCATCTTAAAGAAATAGATCATGATGCTCTCCCTCTTCTCACATTATCAAGACAGATGAGATTGTCCCAGTGCATCAATATTCATATAATTCTTCAATGATGGCGTACTGACATACTTCATTCCACCCCGCGCTTAGGTTAAATCTGCTTCAAACTATAGCGTGAACCACCCAGAACTTATGGGGATCTAAAGACGTGTAGTTGGCCGTTGAGGACTATCGGTATTGCCAATGCTTGGTTATTACTAATATGTATAAGATATGTGTTCTTTTATTCCTAGCGGGAATTTTGGGATATTGTACAGGCAATTAGTATCAAATAATAAAAGACTTTTCCATCTGGAAGTCCAAATTATGGTACTCTGCAATACATATTCAAATTTTAGTACTCGAGAATACATATTCGACGAACTATTAAGTCTCAACTTGTCGTCTCATTTGGCTCCCTTGAATCTTGCGTTCTTTGAGGAACTCTCAGCACTCCGGTAATCTTGGACTATGAAAAACACTAGGCTCAAGTTTCCACCAATGATCATACAACATCACCTTTGTTCTGAGTAACATCGTATGGTAGTCTTCAGCAAACATTTTTGGTTCCAAACATACAAGGTACACTCTAAAAATCGTGTAGAAGGCTCCAGTACTAAATATAGCGATACAATAGTTTTTAACTACTAAGTTGATCACCACTCCGCTCCGCCAATACTAGACCTCCGACTCAGTTTCATAGAGTAAAGATTGGAATGTACAACCAAGGACACGTAATCGTCCTAACTAGCGTCAAGCTACTGGATTGGTAGGATGGTTTTGGCACTTCCTGAGATTACCATAGGTATAACCAGAATAAGATGTGCAACATTCCTATAAAGAAAATTCCTCATTGTTTTATCACCTCGTCTGATACTCAGTAGCACAGGTAGCTTTCAATCTATATATGCTGGTAATAAGAAGATCCCTGAGTCTTGTATTCGTCGAATCTCCCTTAAAAACACGGACATGCAGATGTGCAACATCAGCCATATTTGATCCTCATTGTATACCCTCATATACCTGATCGACTCATCTGGATATTACTATGCCGTTATAACCTTATAATTCCATGACGTCTCCGTACACAGAGGCTTGTTTCAAATTGAACCTTAAGGCCCCTCGGTAACACTTTACAGTGAGTATTCAAGGTAGGTTTACAATAGTCTTCGGGATACTCTGTAATGGTGATAATTGCCGAGTGCTGGAAAGAACTAGCGATGGATATTTCTTCAAACTGAAGGATTCTTGTGGCCACCCTTGTAATTTCAGGTTGTAGATGTGCAACACCCCAGATATTTGCAGCTTCATCGAATAAGATATCGATATAGCTTCAGATTTCTGGATAATCATCGTACTAAAGCACTTTTGATTCTTGTGCTTATTAGGATCTCCCTTGCAAAAACAAAATCCAGATGTGCAAAATAAATTTGTAAGTAGTATGATTGGAGATTGTTTAGGAAGGTTGAAGTACAAGCTGATAGATCAATGCTAGTTTTTACATAGAGGGGGAATTAGGAGGAGTCTATTTCAAAGTCTTGTTGGGTAACACCTTGTAAATCCAATTTACAGATGTGCAACAGAAATGTCCAAGTAGTATGGTTGGAGATTATCCAGGAATATTGGAGGTCAAGCTAGTAGATCAATGCCATTTTTTTGTAGCGGGTGAACGAGAAGGAGGTGATCCAAAAGTCTTGTTGGGGTACATCTTGCAACTCCAATCTACAGACATGCAACATAACATAAATCTCTAAGTAGCATGATTGGAGAGTATCCAAGGAGATCGGAGTACAAGCTAGTAGATCAGTGCCAAATCTTCCCATTGCTAGAGAATTAGGAGGAGCTATCTGAAAGTCTCGTTGGAGTGCAACCCGTAATTTCGGTTTATAGACGTGCAACGAATTCCTACATTTCAGCGCCTTATTCATCATCAAACAAGGTGCCATGGATTTCTAATCATGATATACCGGGTACTTACTAAGCTTTTCTAGCATCTCTTCTCCTTCCTCTTAACACCTTTCGGAAGAAATCCCTATCTCTTCTTAGAGTCTCTATAAATATCTCCCGGATCAAAAAGAAAACTGGATTAAGGGTACCATATTCAAAACCTGCGTCCCCTTTCTTCTTGGCAAGTATCGTTTTCTACTTTCCTGAACACCATCAAGAAGTCTATATGTCAGAAAAGGACCTGGTCCAAAAACTGTACGCGCCTCCCCTACCACCACAAGCGAGGAACTGAATGAAGACAACAGACTCCATACACATCATCCACTTAAAACCAAAAATTTTGATGATCAAAAAAGAACATTATTGGCATGTAAAAGAAGAATCATCGAAACGTAAGGCTTGCGACTTAGACGAAAGCAAGTAAAAGTTCAGAAAAACTTGGAACTCATACCAATCAATGCCCATTCAAGTCTCAAATTCATATTTGTATATACCACAGTACATGTAACCCTCTCCCTTTCAGTGTCCACTTCTCTCTTCTCGATCCGTTCCATAGACTTAAACTTTCCACCATCTAATCATTAAACGGCCTCTTCTCTGTCTCATATTACCATAACCAAAATACGCATACATGTTTAACAAGCACACTCATCCATAGTCATATTATGAATATCACATCTTCAATCCTGTCCGATATTGCAACCATAATTCAGAAACCATAATCCAGAAAACTATCATCCTCATTCCCCACAACAAGACCACCGGCCTGCCACACATTGCCATGCATCCATAAAATCATTTCTATATTCACATTCTTGTTCACAGTAAGTTCCAAACCAACTAAGCCTGCCAAATAAACATCCCGCCCCTCTAGATACATTTCACAGCATACAATTTCCCTATCTTTCCATTCTACGACCTGTCACAAAAATATAATATCAATATCAGTACTTGAATTGATGCCTACCTAGGTATCAATCTATGTATCTTCCACGTCCATTTATCTCAACCCCCAACCATCCTCAACCCCTCTACAAAAGAAGGAAGAAAACAAGCTACCTGCGCCCTTACAAAGCCACGCCAACAATACAATTCGTACAAGACAGGTGTCCAGTTACCAAGTACTATCAGCACGCACGCACTCTTTCGCAAATCTCCCCCAAATGTAAGAAAACCATCTCCAGTTTCACTCATGTCATCCCAACCGATGTTCGCTGCCTACATACTCCCCTAGGAAAATGCTCTCTTTACCACCCAACCTCACTCCCAGTCCTAGTCGAAGCGAACGAATCCTGAGTTTCCTACAATCGCCAGAAGAAAAAAAGCAGTCAGAAAAAAGATTCCTTAACGCATCGCGTCGCATCACATCTCAAATTTCCCATTTTCTTATCACTTCATTCTTTGATCTCGAATTGAGTATCGTTTTGGTATCAATATTTTTAGATGGTGATTAAGCACTTCCACCATCACGACTCTTTCGATAGCTGGCCTGCGTAGAAGACACTTCATCAGCTAACTGAACTGTGATATTCTAACAATATAACTGCTACATGCCTCAAGGATTCTAGGAGTGAAAAAAAAAGAAAGAAAGAAAAGGATTAGGCGGAAAATGCCTCGGAACGTCTCACTTCTTGTTCAACTTGAAGACCGTCAACAACGGGGGCAAGTTCACTAAGAATTTCATATGCCTTCTTATGGTATTCGAGTTGAGCGGCGATAAGATCAGCAAGGTTTCGGAGCGGTTCAGGGGTATCGAGGACCTAGATTTACGCATTAGCTTGATCTCTATGAAATGCGCCACAAAAAACAACACTTACATTCTTCATAACACCAACAGCTTCTTCAGTTTGTCCAACAAATTCATCCTCTGCTTGTTCAATCTCAACTCTAGCTTCCTCACTCTGAATCTCATCTTCATGACCATCATGTTGAGGAGCTGCTTGACCAGGTAAATGCCATCCTGGATTCTTAGCCTTCGCCTTTGCGGCATCAAGCAATAATCTCGAATTCTCCACACTTTTTCTAGCACGAGTCGCAAACATCAAATTAGTGTTCAATGTTGTAGACCAACCTGCGAGGAAACGGCTTTGAATCTGGCTATCTTGTGCAAGTCTTGCTTCTCCAACACGTTCTTCTGCAAGAGCATATTTCTCAAGGGCAGTAGCTAAAGGATCTTCATTTCCAGAGGAATTTTGTTGTTGAAGAATTTGGCTAGATGCCAAGGCTGCGCGAGCAATGGCATGATTGAAGGTTTTAGGTTGTGGTTTTGCGGATGGAGGGGCTGTAAGAGCAGCTTGAGCTTCGGCTGGGGAGGTAGCAGAGGAGAGGAGTTGGACTTTTTCGGAAACAGTGCGGCCGAGGTCGTTGAACTATTGGTAAACAATAGATTAGCAAATGTATTATAATCAGTAGTTTTGAGAAAAGATTGATGATTTTATCATCATGGGGACAAGCCCCCCATTCCCCGTAACTCGCTGCGCTCGAATATTGCCCCCAAATAGTAAGCCCCCGCGGCAGCGGACCTCGGAGAGCCAGCGGAGCGTCATTTGCTATTCTTGAATTGTATGTTGAACGTATAGATAGAAAAGAACCTACCGATTCCGACAAATTTTGCGGGTAATCATAGCCCTCATGGGAGAAATTCGAAGTAACAGACAGCATCTTCTGATGCACCTTCTTCAACGCATCGACCCTTTTCTCCAACTCAATATAATCGGGAGGGAGTTGTGTCTATCATAACATAACATTTAGTATTAATTCACGATTTTATTTCTTTCCCTTCACAGCGCATGATTAAATCGAATCACCTTATCATCAGATTGGCCCAATCTCTCTTTAACATATTGTTGGGTTCGAGCTGCGAAGGGCGTGAATGAAGCTCTATTGATTGAGGTATTAGATTAGCCTCGATGTAAATAAACCACAATGACATATATCTGGAAGAAAGGGAGTAAAGAACTTAATACTTACGAGACATTCTTGCCAAAGGCTTGGAACTTGGAGAAATCCATGTTCATTTACTGTATTGTATGTATGTTTATTGTGATCGAATATGCGCTCTTGATCTTTGGATTATTGAATACCTCGTAGGTTCTGTTTAATTATGAGGCAGTAAAGGTTGATGTTGCGACTGCACATGGAAGTGACAGCTTGATTCCCAAAGGTTTCGCCTAAATTAATCTTCACGTGAGAACTGATAACAATGGAATGGGAAATGGGTATGGGTATAATCTGAAATGTTTTGTTTCAGATTGAAACGAACTCTTGACAGGGCAAATTTGGAATAATCATTCACGATGACCAGTTCTATTCATATTGCACCCGAAATTCTGTTTACTGGGTGCTATACCACATTGTTCATTAGTGTTCAAAAGATACCCTTATTTACTGTGAAAACCCTCATGACGAGATTCAATCTTATCAGTCAAGTATATATTACCGGTAGTTAATGTTCGAGGGTATCTTCAAGTGTAACTACATGGATCCACAAGGACTTTTCGGATAGCGTACTCCGAATCAGCTACCTGTGTATATCATTTCCCGCTCTGACAACATCCACCAACGTCCGATTCACCCCTCAACGAACTCCCATCTCGCTTCACCAGCCTAAAGTGGTCCGAAATCATTCGGGGGACCCAACGTCCAAGAACAATTGAATTATATGTTTGATAAGTGTGGTGCCGATCACATAGCGATCTTTACTTCGATATTCAAAATTACTCTTACCCATCTAGGTTGGGATAATGTAGTGTATCAAACATCTTGCCGAAAATAATGTCCGCTTCCAAAGGATGCATCGTGTTTTGGCGATTGCGAGACGCAGCTTGGTCTGGTCCGTAGGCACCTCATGAGTATATCAAGCTCCACAGTATCCATTTCTTCCAACACTTATGTACAAAGTTCAATCCTGAACTCCCTGTTTATCTGCCCAAGAAGGTTCAACGACCTTGCAAACGGCTTCATAGTCTTGGAATGTTTGCTGATCCATGTTTTCTTCAGGCGTCGTGAAAAACATCGTCCAATTCGTATCAGTCAGTTTTAACGTAGCTCTACTGCGTTCAAAATACCATTTGTTTACTGGATTATCCTATCGTCTCATCAATACCAAGCATCAAACCAAGACCTTGGATTCAAGATATTTCTTACCTTACGACTTCTCCAGCAAACACCACCAGGAAAACAGTCTCTCACCATAGATTTAAAAACCACATCTGCAACACCACCCGATCCCTGGCTTCTCTTTAAGACGGCGAATTTGTCAAGATATGGCACCATTCGCTTACGACTTTCTTCACTTCCATCGTCTGGAACACCGGGTGGTAGTTCCCACGTCAGTAATGCTCCCCCTTCGTATTCGCCTGCAATGATGACTCCAGCTATACGATCATTGACACGTCTTAAATAATCCTGAACATCTAGTTTCTTATTGAAAGAGTCCTCGATCAAATGTACTAGGCGGGGTAGATCAATTTGAGGATCAGTTAAGCGTATCTGCGGAACGCCAGCGATAGGTGGTTGCCAAGGGGTGGCTTTTGGGTCTGGAAAAATGGTCACTGGCATTCCATGTTTTGCAAAAGTGGCTGGGGCCAATTTAGTTGATGGTGTAATTGGTTCGTTCTTATCCATTGGGCCTAATCTTCCAACAGGAAGGGATGAAGAAAATGCTGGCTTGTCAGTAAGTAGGTTGTGAATCAATGGATTTCGTTGTCGTCGTGTACCAACCCCAGCGGCCTTAAATTCGTGTTGTTTTCCGGAATTCGCGGCTTCATCAGGTGTAGTAATCAAAGCAGAAGAACTAGGAGGTAATATGGCCAAAGCACTTCGAACCAGTTCCAAATTATCCAAATGAAATTTCATTCTTTGATCTTGCTGTGTAGGTGAACCGCTTTGCTGCGGGGATGAATTTTTAAGCTCATCAGACTTTTGTTCGGTAAAGCTGGAAAGGGGGGTATCATCTCCGATATTAGAATTCGAGCCCGCTTCTGCACGTGTTGCTTGCTTGGATGTTTCGCTATACAATCCTCCTGTTTTGATGAGATCTTGCTTCGCTAGCTCATATTCTTGTTCCATATTCAGAAAAACGTGGTAACCGTTTTTGCGGTCCGAAGCTGGAATACCCCCAAGAGGATCGATCAGAATTAGACGATCAAGCGATACCTCATTTTGTAAGGCTTGTAAGTGCTCTTTGACAACATCAGGATGTTCATCTGGTGATTGCGGAGGCAAGAATCCAGCAAATTCTCGGGTTAATGCCAGGACAACATCACTAGCGGTGGCTGATACTGCCGTTTGAGTAGCATCCGTGTGCCCTATTGAAGGTAATACAGGAAGTACTCCTCGTCTCAATGGCGTCATCAATAGCTCCCTAAATGTGACATGCACCCTGCCTTTCAGATACGGTTGCTGCTCGACATCGGATCCATTTTCTGCAATTCCTATCACATTGTCCACTAGCCGTGCTTCTGTCCCACTAGCATCAATGGCAGTCACAACACGAGCGGCTTGCTCTTTAACCCGATTCCTCCATTCGCATTTAGATACCTTCAGGTGGGTATCGGTTCCATCCTCGCAATCCACCACAACAGTACTGACCAGTCCAAGTCTACACAGTTTTGATAAAGTTTTCCCAATCCCATTCAATGTTTCGTCATCTAGCAGTTGTGGAGCTCTAATTTTCACTAAAGCAACATGTAATATGGAGCCGCCCAATGTGGTTTGTGAGACTGCTGGTTGTTGTACAAACTTTGGACTTTCTGCCACGGCCCTTGTTGCTGTATAAATGCTTCCCAAGTTTACGCCATTCTCATTTGTGTTTTGTTGGACAGGTCCTTGGGATTCCGGCTTTGCGGGAGAAGTATTTAGAGGTTTGAAGTTTTGAATATAAGAGCGAGCTTCGCGTTTAGTTGCGGAAGAACCAAGGACCGATAGAAAGAAGTCCTAAAGTTTGTAAGTATTTCAATTGAATGGTTCGATGGAATATATCCCACTCTATCAATAGCTTTAGCCTTCTTCTTGGCTTGATGTTGATTCGAAAGCTTTTCGCAAGTTTCTTTTGCCAATTCTTCCCTCACTTTACTAGCTGCAGATTGATTGGAAGTATATGTACGTCTTCTATCACTACTTTGAACAAAATAGTTCCCATGTTTTGTCAATGATTGAATCTTTGTAGAATGTTAGTAAATGTCTCACCATGGAAATAACCATTTCACTCACGTTATGACCAGCCGCTTCTTTGCCCTTTTTCAAGGCTAAATTTTGCAACAACATATTGCATGTTGATTTGAATTATTCAGAAGAAATCATTTGAAAGCAATCTAGAAGGGAAAATATTGGAATCATAATTTTCCAAAGTGAAGATAAATTGTTGAGAATAATAACAAAGAAAGAGAGGCATTTTCATTATATGAAGTAATAGATAATATGTGCTTGTGCGAAAGTCGATTCATATCTCCACACCATTCATCCGATAACGCTTTTCGATAAACGCGAACGGGGATAGGAAGCTCACACGTGAAAGTGTGAAAATGATAAAAAAAATTATTAATAGAACTACCCGGGGACGAAGTAAACTTTCTTTTTCTGCTCATTTCGAGTTGACGTCAAAAGAAAAGGATCTTATCTGATGAAATCAAATCATAAGGCTGTACATGTGAGACAGAGTGTGCAAATAATACTTGGAATCAGACGTTTAGTCTTGTATGATGGTTCCTCTTTGAAGAGATAATAGATATATATATAATTACTAGATACCCAGTCAATTTTTCTGGGTAGAATAAGTTTAAGATCTTGCCTAGGTAAAAGTAATGGTCGGCTCTCTACCGGCATGCGACGCTGCGCTGGGCCACTGCCGTGGAGGCTCTTTCGCTTCGCTCCTGGGGAAAAAGTATATTCAAACTGCATCCTAGGTAATGCTGCAGTAGATCGAACGCGACATGCTAATATGCCTTTGCATATCTAGGTACTGGTAGCTGGTAGTCTAAAATGGTCTGCCTCCACGGCAGTGGCCGTCGGAGAGCCAGCAGAGCGTCATTTGCAAGTGTGCCTAAGAGTACCGATACTGCAAATATCTTGGTGTTTACTTATGGAAAGTATACATTCTTCTCGGAATTTATATACTGCACTTGGTTGTTCCTTTACAACATTCTACCAACACTCACATTGCAAAGGGTGGAAGGACACACTGCTCTTTTAACAGAACAAGTACGAAGGACTGAAGGACTGGTATCCGCTTACAATGAGCGAGTGAAATCGGTGTTTATCCCAAAGTCTTCCTTTGCTTTGTCAACAGTGGGACCAAACGGCTTCATTCCGACCTAGGTGATAATTGTAACTCCGATATAGTATCACAATCTACCTAGTATGTAATCATACATCTAATATCGGGACCGAATGATTTGGTGCGTATCTGCATAAATGCTCATGAAAGACGTCTCAAATCCCAATTGAGAGAACAATTTCATACTTTATCATTCACACATTATCGTATTTTATTTCGTACATTCTTGTATCTTTCGAACCACACAAAACTCATCCAAAATGGGTCTTCAATTGGCATGGATTGGTCTTGGAAATATGGGTAGAGTCAGTTCCCCAAAACTACCTACCCCGCAACTTCATTCAAGAAGATAGACGATAGTTAACACAAATATCACAGGGCATGTGCAAGAACCTCGTCGAGAAAGGAAACCTCGATAATCCCCTCATAATCTTCAACCGCACAACCAAACGTGCAGAAGATCTCAGCTCTTCCCTCCCATCCGGCAAATCCACGGTCTCTTCTTCCATTACCGATCTTGTCTCAAAATCCGATATCATTTTCACATGTGTAGGAGATGATGCTGCTATTAACGAGACAATCGATGCCGGAATCAAGAATGGCGCTGCTGAAAAACTTTTTGTAGATTGTTCAACTGTTCATCCAGATACCACTGAAGATTTGGCCAAGAGGATTGGTGCTGCTGGAGGTGATTTTGTTGCATGCCCTGTTTTCGGTGCTCCTGCTATGGCGGAAAGTGGCCAACTTTTCTGCGTACTTGCAGGTCCAAAAGAGTCGGTAGAGAAGGTTAAGCCATATACTAAGGGAGTCATTGGTAAAGCCACTATTGATTTTGGTGGACAACCAGTTGGAAAAGCTTCGCTTTTGAAGGTTATTGGAAATACCTTTGTTTTCAATATGGTTGAGACTCTTTCCGAAGGACATGTTCTTGCAGAGAAATCTGGATTGGGTGTTGAGAATCTCCATCAATTCATCGAGGCTTTATTCCCAGGTCCATATGCCGCATACTCTGGTAGAATGTTGTCGGGCGATTATCACAAGAGGGAGGAACCGTTATTTGCTGTCGATTTAGCTAGAAAAGATGCAAGACATGCTATGGCATTGGCTAAGAGCGCCGGCACTCAGATGAAGGCTCTCGAGGTCGCAGATGCTCATTTGGAGGGAGTTAAGAACCACAAGGGAGAAGCTGGTGACATTGCTGCTATTTATGGAGCTGTTAGACAAGAGGCTGGCTTGAAATTCGAGAATTAGAATGTGAAATTTGAATTGATATTGTAATTAATTAATTAAATATCGAAATTAAAATATAAAAAATATGACTATATGTAACATCGACTGAAAATCGTTAGATCAACAATAATCAGTGAAGAAATGATAATTAAGTAGATTTGATCGCATAAATTATTTATGTCTATCGAAAAAGAAAGAGCTGACGCGCCAAGCCAAACCATTAGCGCGAGTAGTACCTAGAAACCTTGAACCAAGCTCCATCATTTAATCACCAACCTCGAATAAGACAACCGCCTTAAGCAACTCCAAACCCTCTAAATCCAGACCTTACGACTTCATTATCACAAAATCAATATGGCAAACGGGTATGGCTCATTGTCCACTCGTGCAATCATATTCTGAAACTGCGAGATTAGAATCATAGCTAACAAGATGGATTGAATAGTTGGAGCATTGTCATTGGCCTCATTATTGTTGTGCTTGCTTCTGCGGCAGCATGGTTCCTTTCTCCTAAAGGCGAAAATCAAACGTATGTATCTATCGCGCCCCGATACAGTGTATTGGACTGGTTTTGGATGAATGGATAGATGGATATGGGCATTTTTTTGAAATATCGGTGGCTAATTTGTTGGTATACAGAATCTGGCGCAGTTCTCTCATCCTCTCTTTCGCAAGTTGTTATCTTATGTGGGGTACGTATTCCCATCGCATCGATCCAGATTACACGGAGAAGTAAATAGAAGGAATGAGCCTGAGAACTATACTGACATTGACAACAGCGATTACGTTCTTAGCGCAATGGCATCCACTCATCGTACCCAGAAGAGGAGACTTAAGACCGGAGTATGCAAGCCATATGAGTTGAGTGGTTATTACAGTTGGACATGCATGATGGCGAAAAAGAATGAAAAAGAATGAGAGGTATTACTTGGCGTTCATGAGATGGGATCGATTCTAATGGAGGAATGAAATGCGACTCGTGTATACTTATAGGAATTGATTGTGGAAATGGAAGCTTTGATATATCAGGCACTGAATTGAGCTTCTCTTTAGTCCGCCTCCACCGCAATGGCCTCCAAAAGTCCAGCGGAGTGATACTTGTTTCTCTTATTTGATTGCTTCTGATGCGGTCAACCCCCAAGACCCCGGTTTCCTCGCTGCGCTCGAACGTCGGGTCGCAATATGGTCCTCGAAGTATAGGCATACCTTGTGGGGATCTGTACCTTTGCAGTGAAGTTGGAATTGCAGATGCTTAGTTCACTTTGGCAAATGTAAATCTATGAGCATATCATCGTGCTGTGCAATAGTGCACCATTGCCCCTGAATGTTCTACTGTCAGCCCCTTACATATCAATCATTTATGATGTTTGGGATATATAGCATTCATATTCATTTTCTCATGAATCTTCCTCCACTCTTCACTCTCCTCAATCACCCCAAGCCCAACCTTCCACCCCATTCTCTACCTAATTCCACTACCGCCCAGAGCGCCTTTCCATCAGCCGCTACCCCTGAATCCCCAACCGTGTCAACCCCGTCCAAGCCCACCGCCCAAAGTATCCCCCTCCCAACCATCCACCTACTAATCGCTCCAACCGTCGCCAATATCGCTGCAGTCCCATACCCACAATCCAGTAATATTTTCAGGGCCTCCACATTATTCGCAACAACAGCCCATCCTAAACTTCTCGCCGCAGCCGGTACGTCATATTCCCATATTACCATCAAAATAGGGAATAATTTCGTAGAAGACGAGACTAAAAGCGCTGTAGATACGGAGTTCGGACGTGTGTATTTTGGGAGGAGACCGAGGAATACTAGAGGCGAAAGTGGCGAGGATGTGAGAAAGCGGATAGAGAGGTGAAAGCTTAGTGTTGAGAGGGCGCAGAGGATTAGAAAGAATACGTATTGGAATACAATGGGTTGAGCGGCTAGACGAAGGAAATTCGTATTATCTGTTTCGATTGGAGCGGAGATGGGCGCGGAAGTTTGCTTTTCGATACGTGCCCATGTTAGGTAAACATCGAAGAGGAGGAGAAGGACACCGAGACGGATTATTGAAGGCTTAGAAGATAGATGTCAATATAAGATTTGTATCAGGGAGAGGAAATATCATACGTCAAATTGATCATGTTCTCTCATTAAAGTATTATGCAACAAATGTCTATAAACCTTTCCGTCCCCAAAACTATTAGCTTTCCCCTCCCTCAAATATATATATATGTGTGTGTGTGTGTAAATATCATAAGGTTAAGACAAGAGAAACAAACCTGTGGCTTAATCAAAACCAAATCAATAAACAAAACCACAAAATCATGCTCAACATATTTATCGCAAAATCGTCCACAATTCTTACAAACGGTTAATCGTACTCCATGACCAGTTGATCCTCCGGAATACTCGGTATAGAGTTGGGTAGTCGGATAGCGACACTCGATACAGATGGGCATTTCATATATTAGTGAGGAGAGAGGTGAATAGGAGAAGAATACATTTTGAGGATATATTGAATTGAGATTGTGAGTGAGATGGGAGGATTGGGAAACGCGAACGCGATGTGGAGGTGGTCTGTGCTGAAGCTTTTAAAACCCCGCTGATGGGGATGGCTCGAGGATGGGTATCTTTTTGTTCTGTTTGCCATTGAACTCTACGCTACCTCAATGTGACTGGTAGTATACTACTACATGTTCATCATCGAATGCTTCTTGAATACTTACATACTTTGCTCCCAACTAACTTGGTCAACTAACTCTAATTCCATTTCATGTTTTGGTGCTTAAATTCAACTTTGATACTTACACACTCTCCAGAGCAAGCGACAAAATGTCCGAAATCACCTCAAACGGCACCAAAAAGCGCAGGCTCACTACCAATTCATGTGAGAGAGATGCTGCCATTATTGATTTGCCAAATGAGACTCTTCCACCGAAAGCTCCTGGAAGAAGTGCTACAAGTGTTGCTCAAGCGGCTCAACCTATCGAAAATGCTCGGCTGGGTATGGAGTTTGTTTTTGCTGAATTATCTAGATTACGAGTGCAAGTAGCAAAGTTGGAAAATGAAATACTACAGGTTTTAAAACTGAAGCAGGCTCGCCAATTGTCATCGACTTGACTGATGACGACGACAATACAGCATTTCCCGTGAAACTAGAGCATGGATTAAATGCCGTTGTTGATCTCTATAATGCGTAAGTCCGTTCGATCGTAAACGCACATTCTTTGTCTGTAATGGATCTCCTTAATACTTCGAGGCCCTCCTCCAAGTTACCACGTTCATTTGTATAGCTTGTCATCTCCTTTTTTGACGCATCCCACCAGCCGGTCGGAACTTTAGGCCACATATCCTTCAGAATTCCGACGGTCGGACCAGACTTCAAACCACTGGCAGGACGGTTCCCAAGCCTACTTGCCCAGTAGTTTTTGACATGTTCAGGAACTTCCAGCATTTCGTTGTGTCCAAGAAAATCAGATCGCATAGCTTTATATGTTCCGTAATATCGAAAACCCGAGTGATCGCTATCACGAATGAAAAGAGGAAGCCGCTTGATAGCTGAAAATTGTAGCTCTGGTGTTATCTGAGCACCGTGTGCACCAGGGACACGGAGTATTAGGGGGTCAAATTCGCGATTTAGCAAAACGTATAAATGCACCTGCAAAGGCCGTCCTATTCCCTTTGACTCGTACCAACCATTTGCAATGGAGCTTCCACCGAAACAGTTCTTCAGGAAACGATACGAAAATTCTGTGTTTGGTTGAGGGGGAAGTTGTAAATTCATCGAGGGAAACCTTCTGACGACGGCAGGCATTGCCATTTCCCATTGAGCGATGACGGATATTTGAGACACCTTCGTATGCATACTCTTCAAGAACTCAACTGTGGATTCAGTAGATAGCCGTGGAAATGATGGAGATTTCAATTGTTCGCCGGCACTCAAGGTACTACTCCTGTCGTCTTCTACCGATTCCCGCAGAGACGTGCTAACATTGTTAGTAAGTCAATGTGCTATTCTTAGTCCACTCAAAATATGCGTAAGGCGTCGAGAGAAAGAAAGCACGGAAATAGGCTCAAAATATTTCAAAGGATGAGATCTTGGCGGCTTTCGAAAGAGTATGTATATCTCCACTCCAGAGAACGGCGAGCTAATCAACTTCCTAGGATGATCTTGATGATGACCCGGGTGTTTCAATGTATTACGAGTATCTCGAATGCGTTGGGTATGATATTGATCTATACCAAACATTGGTGACCAAGATGAATGAGCTCTGAAAGAGCGGCTGAGTATTCAATCTTATATCCAATCGAATTTACGATAGGCTCAAGTTTGAAGTAGAGACTTTAATATCAAAGGCATGAGTCACCGAGTCGGTGACTATACGAATTCCATTATAGCTTATAAAGGACTGCAAAAATTGCGGAGAGCGTACAGAAGGAGAGATAATGCCTGCGATGGAGCTAGAGGCAGTTTCTTATAATGGATGGGACATGACGCTCTGTCCATAATAATACCCGATACTCAATATTCAAAATCAGCTCGCTAACAATGCTTCTTTTTCTGTGAAAATCTCGTAAGCCAGACGAACATAGTGATAAATTGTCCAGCATGGGACAAAATTTTGCTTCCACGACGCTCACCTAGCCAGTTATATGGACGAGCCCTCTATATTTCACATCAAATAGTGGGAATAAGAGCAGGTTACCACCAAGCCATTTAGCTGCTTGAAAGATTCGGATTATATGAGAGATTCATTTAGGTGGGCCTACGTATTCCCAATTGCGTTTGTGAAATTTAGGAGGTTATACCTCACACATCAAAACTTGATGTAGTAGACTTTCCTATGAGAAATCTCCCTGTCAGTCTTTACACCCACCCCGCACATATGCGAACCAGCTTCAGAGCGTATATTATACTTCAGTGCTGTACAAGATTTCCTTGAGAACATGGCGAAGAGTACAGAGTGAGAGTGACTTAAGATTCTAGGATTTTGATAGATTTTGTTGGCACTCAGATTTTCAGCAGTGTGTAGAAGTAAGCTATCATTTGACTCAATTTCTTGATGAACTTGCCCACTTAGAGAGCCGTGATTAGTAACGGGAGCGTTTAACCAATGTGGGAACCTGCTATTCAAATGAGGTGATCAATTAACAGTCTATTAAAAGTTCAATATTTCCATGTATGCACTAAAGCTCTCTCCGTTTATTCTTTCACATATCGAAATAAAAGGATCCAACACGCCACCTAGGAACATTTTACCAGTCTGAGTATCGTGAACTGCAACCGTGGTAGCTGGCAAAGTTTTCCCGTTATCTTCCATCATTTTAACCACATTCCAACCCCATCCTTCTCCTTCGCCCATCTCGCCTAATTTAATGATCCTAAACACTGCGGTTGGAATATTGGCCTCTTTATTTTGTGAGTTTTTTAATGTTTTATGCAAAGCAGGTACAGTCGCGGCGTATATATCTCCATTCTTGTCGACACTTATATCATTTATCGGATATGGGAGATTGATAGTATCGACTTTTCGGAGACGTTGTTCTGGTTCCAAGGAAAATACTTGGATTTGACCAGAGATAGATGAAGGAACATAGAGTAGATTGTCATGGCCGAGTGCTATCCCATTAGGCACTTTGAGGTTTCCAGGAGATTTCGTCACAGCGCATTCCGTGGAAGGAGGCATACAATAACCAATGCTTCCACCTCCAAGAACGAGGTTTGAATATCCTCGCTAAAGACCAAAGATTAGCGTGAGTTTCGTGTTCAACTTAGAGATGACCTACCGAACTACCCTTCGAACTATGAGCATTCGTAAACATGAATAAATGCTCATCGACCCAAGCCACATGCCTAGGTGTTTCGATATCGATATTCGTGAAGGTTTGCTTATGGTTCATGGTTTTGCTTCCCAATGTGGTTATAAAGTACTCAATCGTACTATTTGAATCCGCCTGGGTTTGGTTGAAAGGACCTGCTTTTCCAGTATCTTCGAGAGGGCGATTATTGACGAGAACGATGTGCAACTGCTTATTATTTTTCGAATCCACTCGGATATCAAATCCATGAAGATTAAGTCTTCCATTGTTATTTATCCCTTCAAAATTTTGTGTTTGGAGCCATGTCAATCGACTCTGAATCGGGCCAGCTCCACGTGTATCCAGGACGGCAATTCGATCAGACAAACTGCGGCCTGATGCATTTAGATGGTTCAAACTAAAGGACTTAGTTTGTAAGAATTAAAAGTACATGGTGCTGGCGGCATACCTCGGAAACCACTCAGCTCGACCCTTTGTATCTGAACATGCCATATAAAGCATTCCACTTTCCTGGTGCAACCACATATCTGCACAACCAGCCAAACCTACATCGTCGATCCTCTCACATTCGACATCGAAGTTGAGGAAAGGTTCTAAAGCGCGATTGTATCCCAAGGTGCCAAGAATTAATGATTTGTAAATAAATTGATAGAAAATGGTAACGACGACTACACCGACCAGCGCTAGCCGGAAACCTATTCTTGCCATGAATCTCAAGTTTAAAAACATAAAGAACAAAAAAAAAACGGATGATGATGATGATGGAATGAATCTCCTCATAATATGTGGCCATTTCGCTCAGACGCAGGTTTGAAACCCGAAAAATTACTACGCTATGATCATGTTCGACTTCGACATCAACCCTCAAATCGACAGACCTAACATGTCTAAGCAGAAACTACGAGGCTTCTTCATCTGGACAAGTAAAGTTATCATTGTTCGCGACTGTCAGAAAACACAACCGAGTGCTCCTAAGTCACGAGACACTCATGTGATGTGCTTTGTTAGTTGGGGCCCAGCTGTGAATTATGAGTTGATATGATATGAAATGTCGTAGATTGAGGAGTCAATTTGATGTAATTTAAGCTTGAATAACTTGAGTCCGCTTTGAAAGTCCAGCTGGTAAGGTTACATGATACAAACAGAACTTGGGGTTCGGGAGTCCAGGTCATGTTTATCAGGTCTACATTAGTCGGTCCAGTGTCGTTTGTCCTAGCCCATGGCGTAATTGTGTCGCTACAAGACAGATGTTAATGTTTCACTAGCTGGAAGAAATTGAGGTAGATGGAAGACGCTTGAAAGTATCGGTTTGGCATGTCAAGGCGGGATATGGCCAACCTATTTGTCACGTGATAACCCTGCATCAGCCTGACCTCTTTTTCCACTAGGAACAAATATAAAAATCTACTCTTGACCATATACCCCCTCGCGAACTTATGCGGTTTTGCGTCTTCTCAATGGCTTTCAAAATTTCCAGATTTTTGAAGAAAAAGTCCCCGCAACTTCTAGTTGTACGTCAAACCAAAATTGATGCAGAAACTCCTTCCTCAAATGATGAGCCACTTTCGAAGCTTGAACCGTCTTCAAATGACGAACCGCGGTCAAAGAATGAGCTTCCCGGTCTCTTACGCCTACCACTTGAGATTCGTCAAATGATCTATGTGCAATTGCTCAAATGCAGACCCATGGAAATACAGTTTCCATATCGCCCAACGAGGAATTCCCGTCCTCTTTGCATACACATTTCTTGGGAGTGTGAGATATACACGGGGTTCTCAACCCATATTTTGCTGCCCGAATGTCACATCGAAAAGCTCACCATTGGCCTCCTCCGCGTATCCCAACAGATCAGTGATGAAGCTCTCGACGTTCTGTACGGGCACAATGAATTCACTTTACTTTTTTACAGTCCTTCATGGTTCAACCATAGCGCTCCATGTATATTAAATGCCGATAATATGAAGCGTATTCGTGATATACACATGATATGCGAGCGGCGAACCCTACTGAAAGAATATTCAATAATGAATCTCGAATTATGGCTTCCGCTATTGGTGAACGTACGTCGATTCGAAATTTTCGTGCAAAATCCTCTTGCTAGAAGTAAATTTGATGCAGAGGAGGGAATTGACTGGATTGAACCACTTTTAATGAGTGTGACTGAAATCTCAGGAACAAGACCTCGTGTTACAGTTGATGATGAGAGGAGTGCTCCGACAATCAATCTTGTAACGAAGTGTTTTGGCACTGGATATGGAAATTTGGTCCTTTCTATGGAAGAGAGTTAGGGGACTACCCACGTTGTTCGAATGGGATTAGGAGGTGAAGTCGGGACATGGCTGGAGAATAGTCGAGCTGGACGTCCTGGTTACTGGTCTTTGGTACCAGTCCGGGTGTCAAGGGATAATATCAGTGTTAAGGTCAGGATATAGTGTGATAGTTTAATACTGGAGCTACTGAAAGAGGCTGACCAATATTATCCGACCCAGAAAACTGAATTTACCTAACCATAGCTAGCTCTACCCCTGAGACCATTTCGCGTAACATCAACAAAACTTCAACCATGCTCCTACAACTTCGTAAGCTACACACTCGACGCGTCAGAATATTTGACTCGGAAAGCAAATTCGGCAAATTCATCAATCATATTTGGCCATCGGTAGAAGATATAAGCCAATATGCAATCCTAGCGCTGCTTTTGCACCTGCGGGGAACCCCTGAGCCTCTTATCCACCTAGTCCGACCCGCAAACTTACCCCAGCTTTTACAATTTGGTTTTCATGTGAAGAAGAAAATAACGAGTATGTCATTGAATTCTTTCGCTGCTTTTAAACAAATTTGACTTCCCCCCACTCTTCATGACTACATTTGTACATATCCCTGGAGAAGACTGATACCATAAATTAATATGCATAGCATGGAACCTGTAGATCATGATATGAAATTGCGAGCACATGAAAGGAAATCTATAAAGTCCAAAGCTTGACCAACATGATGCCCACCAATAAGCGTAATCTTTTAGGGGCGGTTAAGTAAGTCTAAGCCCTAAACACGCCTGGTACCTCGGCCGATGTTGCTCTAATCTTCAAGCTTCCAAGCTTACAGCTACAGTATTTAGTTCAGTGACACCATCATGCATATGATGGGATGCAAATATCCCGGATGGATAAGATGGATAAGGTATAGATTTAATTGCAGTTGTGTTTCGGTCGTAATTCGATCGCAATACTCTTCAAGATATTGTTTTGCTTTCTTAAATATATTTACCTGAGAGGTGTTGGTGAAGCTCCATTTAGTTTCTCTTGGAATTTCGTAAAATTCATCAACAATATAAATGATTCATGAATATATATCTATCATGCGACGCAGCCGTTTAAGCTTTGCTTGTTTATTCATTGTCGCAGCCGGAATACTTTGGCTATCACATTCGACAATAAAAGAAACATATGATCGCGTGAAATTGAATTGGGCGGCACAGCAGGGAGATAATGGACTCTTTCATAAGCTGGACGATGGAGTCATATCGAGTCCAAACTCAATCATTACACCAGCTGAAGTACCAGTAACAGCAGAGGTCCCCCTCAATCTCAATTTCCCACCACAAGCTCCCCCTTCACCTCCCGATTCCTCAACTTCTACTGTAGAAAGTAGCTCCGCATTCGACGACACAAAATATCCCTTCCAAGACGATCTCTTTCTTCCTCTTCCAACTGTCGATCTCAAAACTCTCGCAGATAAATCGCCTCACAACTATGACCCCGCTATACCAGTAGGTTCAAGGTTCGCCTATGCAACTTTCATGAATACGCATAACCCTTCAATTCGCGACCCCTATTTCATGGCCGTCCAATCTCTCATTTATCGCGTCCTTTGGCGATCGTCTTCCAAAACACATTCTTATCCTTTTATCACCTTTGTCGCTTCCCATGTTACTCAAGAACAAAGACAACTACTTGCAGGTGCAGGAGCTATCGTCAGAGAACTGGGCCCATTGGATTGGAACCCTAGTAGAAAGGATTTAATGGATAGAGAAGGCAAACCAATCTATTCGCGATGGAAAGATACCTTTTCCAAATTACACATGTGGGCACAAACGGATTTCGATCGAATATTGTTTTTAGACGCGGATGCTTTTCCGTTAGACAATATTGATGAGATGCTTAATTTGGTTGCTCCCAAAGCCTGTAATCCACTCAAGCAAGAACCAAGTGATCTTTTCCCTGACGGATCAGCGAGTTGTAATGGTGAAGAATTTATCTTCTCGGGAGTACCTCAACTTCCGGGCATTCCGGTGGAGATCAATGTGGGAGCGATGGTGTTTACACCGAGTCAATTGATTTATGATAGGTTTTTACAAAATTATCAGAAATACAATATGTACAATACGAATATGGCAGATCAAGCATTCTTTGCATGGCAATTTAAACAAGATGGCGCGTTTCCGGTGACACCCTTGGAGAGGAAATGGGGAGGGTTCTTTCCCCATGAAGAAGATAAGGGGAAATTGAAGGTGGTTCATGAGAAATTGTGGGCTGCGCAAGGGTGGCTACTGGAAGAGTGGATGGAGGGTTGGAGGGAAATGCTAGAGTGTTATGATGGAAGTGAGTTTGAGGGAGAAAGGAATAGAGATGAGTTTTTCAAACCAAAATTGGGAAAACATTTGGAGAATGGGGAGATGTTGTAGGGTTCGTTGAGGTTATTCGATGTGAAATGATGAAGCGATCAGATAAGATGACTTTGGTGTACATAATTTAGCCATTACAATTTCTTGATGGGCGAGAATGTTTTGGGTGGCTTATCTTTATATATTTAACTAGCCTGATACTTCATAGATTCGTTATCCTTTCTTTATCTCTATGCGATAAATGCATGGATTGCAGGACTAGTAGATATGAGAGGAGACACTTGACCAGCTTGGCTATTTGACATATAGTCGTGCCAGTGACTGATTTATATAGGGCAGAGATCAATTAATGATAGACATATGACCTGTTGGGTGATACATCCTCCCAAAACCCAATCACCACTCATACACATTATATGCAGGCAATAAATTGCCAAATCACAACTGGGGTTCAATTTCCATCAAGGCACTTATATACCCTATTAACAGTTCCGATTAATGGATTCCTTCTCCAATCAGAAAGAAAAAGAAAACCGTCTTCCATCTCGTATTACACCAACTAATTCGACTATTTTGTACCCATTTTACACTGTTCAACCTTCATTCAACCACCAGACATCGTCCTCACCACTTTTTTGCGCCCCATTTCCAGTTCCTTCATATCCGTCCACAGCCTCATCTCCCCCGGGCTCTAAAGCTACCGCGCCAGCCCACTCTGCGTTTCCAGTATCCCACTCCCCGTACACACCACCAGAATTTATTTGTACATCATTTTCGTCTGGTATTTTTGACGCACCCCCAGCGTAGGGATCAGCATCAATATCGTTCGACATATCATTCCAGTCAATTTCGGCAGGGGCATTAACGCCATTATTGTCTCCTCCGCCCTCCACATACCCCTCATCGTATTCTGGTCCTGTATCCATATTTGTATCCGAAACTGGAGGCGCCGCCGTTTCATCATATCCTGAATCAGATGAATGGTGAGAATCGGATGCGGAGGAAACAGACGATTCTACAAATTCTTTGTCCCTTTCCCCTGTTGAAGTTTCTTCTTCCTCAGCGCTCTCCCATGTGATCTCGTCTTTATCATGATTGATATCAACGTCAATATCAAAACCCACTTCTTTCGGTGTCAAATTACTTCCTCCATTACCCTGAGAAGCGAGATCCTCTATTCTAAGCCCTTGTGCCAGCCCTGGATTTTTCTCAACTTCTTCCATCAATGCCTCTTCCAAATCATTTGCCAAATTTGGTGGGGCACCTAGTCCCGCGGCGTCTTCAATCCCGGTCGGTGTGTCTTGATCGGAGAATGGTTGACTCTGTGAAAGAGGGACAGTGGGGGATGTGAAAGGTGGAATTACACCTTCGCCTAAAGTTAAGTTTGGGAGAGCAGAGCTCGTATTTGTTGGGGAAAATAAAGTGGAATCGTGAGGTGGATGAATGAATCCATGATGCGGATGATGTTCGTGATGATGACGATGATGATGATGATGATGTTTATTACCGGTGAAAATGGATTGCGGCAAATTTCTGGAGCGGGAATGGTTTGGTTGAGAGGGATCAGTAGGGGTGTTGCCTGGTACTTTGAGCTTGGGTATCTTGGAGGGACGATCAGAAGAGCTTTGAGCTATTTTGCGTTTGGGTGAACTGGAGCTGGGATTTGCGTTGATGTGAGATGTCATCGTATTTCTGTGTTTGTGATGTGACTTGAAGCTTCGAACGGATGATTTGTGTGAGTCAAGTTTTTGAGATTGTGTGTGTGATTTTGTTGAATGCATGTATTCGAACGGAAGATTGATTATACACTACGCGGATTAAAAATGCTGCTTATAGATTGTCTTGTGGCGGGGAACGTGGACATAGATGTAGAATGTAGATAGAGATTTGAAAGCTGCCATCGAATGATAATCGAAATGAAGTCAAGGTCGAGAGCTACGAGTGAAGGTAGAACAACAAGATAAATAACAAAGAGGGTGATTGGTAAAAGCCGAGTTCAGTACCCCTCATAACACGTGTGAAAGAGTATGTATTTTTTAAGGCAGGCTACTTGCCTCGATTACCAGAAGGAATGGAACATTCGATGGTAACGGTTACTGGCATCTGGTTACTTACAACAAAGAGATGTTTGACAATAACGATGCGCGGAAATAGATTCCTGGAATGAAGGTAGATAAAGGGGAGATTCACGAGTTCTGGATCGAACTTATTCTTGGGATATCCAATGATTCTTTGTTTGATTTGAAATTGGCATGAAATATAATTGTTTGATCACAGCCTAAGTCAATAATAGCCATAAATGTATGATATCAATAAATATCATTCAGAAAGCTAATAAGCTATGTCTTGGTACCAAAGGACAAAATTCCAGATATCCATGAAATCCAAAACGCCATCGTATGCAAAACCATGCCAACAGTGTTTTCCTAACACCTATTTCCGAATATGCATTGTCGTAAAAGTATGTAATAGTAATAAATAGGAGAAATTCAACGAACATTGGTTCAATCAAGCAATCCCCATAATGAGTTTATTGCCCGATGCTCGCACCAATACTAGACAGGTACTGACACCTCGCCATCTGTACATCTGGTATGGTTTCCATTGTAACATTTGCAATAGCCGTCCCTGTAACGTTCTCGGCTTGGAAAAGTATCCTCTGATAATTACTAGTCTTTAATTGTCCCCATCTGGGTGCATTTTTGAGCTTATATGTATTAGGGTCTTTACTCCTAATGAAGCTGGTCCAGTATGCTTGAATGGATGGTACGAGAGCAGAATCTGGCGGTCCACTGCTGCCCCAAATAGAACCTGATTCGGAAGTATGCGTAACACCATACCCACTGGCAGCATTTGTAGATGATAGTACGTCCCAATGGTAATTCCAATTTCCAATTGATGGGGCGTAGAAGTCATGAGAGCCAGATAGGTAGATTCCGGGACAATTGTAGCGCATCTCACCATAAGCAAGAGCTGCTGCACTCCAGTATGTACCGGCATTTGGATATTGAGGTCCCCGAGGGTAGTACTCATGGATGTTACTTAGTTGATCATCAGTAAGTTTGACGAAATTATCTTTTAAAAAGCTGGACATTTCGGTGCTGGAATTAATGGACTGAGGTGTAAATATTGTGCCTTCGTTTGTGTCGTCACTAGAATGAAGAAAATGGTGTGTTAGTATTTTTGACGTAGGTGAGCAACAGTAAAGAAGGCATACCCAAATATCGCAGGAAGTCGAACATATTGCCCTGTGGCAAATAACTTGTAGGTATAATCAGGAGTGAAATCGCTGTCAATAACATTAGACCACATAAACACCGGATCATCTCCTGCACCACCTGGTGTTGGAACATTGATATTGTTTTTGGCAATGATGCTGATATCCAATCTCCTCAAACAAGCTAGTGTGTCACTTTGCCCAGCACAACCAGTTCGTTGAACTAAACCATCGTACTGATATTGTGACTCGTCTACTGTGAGTTGAGCACCGAAAGACTGACTTTCGGCCGCACTAGCATGGAAGAGTCCATCATCGCGACCTCCATATGCAGAAAGCTGAAGATCTACAGAAGCCGCACCCGCGCTTGCTCCTCCAATTGTTACATGTGATTTATCACCTCCAAACTGTTACATATTAATATCATATACTATGATAGACGTATTAAGCCCAAACACTGGGGAGAACTTACTTGTTTAATGTTCTTCTGAACCCATTCAAGTAGGAATCGTTGATCTTTCAGTCCAACGTTTGTATCACCATTCGCCACAACTTCCTTACTGGTCAAGAAACCCCAAGGACCAACACGATAATTGAACGTGACTACTACGATGTCGTGGTCACCCGCTGCAATCAGGCTAGTCGCATTCAAGTTTGGGCTGGCAAGGGTATTGAAGCCACCACCCTGAAAGTAAACAAAGACAGGGTGGAGTTTACTTGCATCGGTGGGTGCATAGATGTCCACAAAAAGACAATCCTCGGTTGTTTTGGATGAAAGCGAAGTCGAAGGTGAGGAGTGACAGACTCCACCACGCTGTAATTTTTAAGTCAGTATTAACGAATGAACGAAGTGGGCAAAGTGCACACCTTGTTTGCTATTTGTAAAGTGTCATTTACAGTGGGACTTTGAGGGGCTCGAAAACGCAAATCTCCTAAGGGAGCAGCAGCATATCGTAGTCCAAGCCACTGAGTGACGCCATTACCATTATTAGTTCCCAAATATTTTGAGTATCCTAGATCAACAGTTGTGTTGATCGATGGTGTCGGTGCTGGAGCTGCAGATGAGCACGCAGCAAGCGTCAGGAATATTAAAGTATTAAACATTTTCCACCTTTGCAAACAGTTTCTTTGCTTGGATTGGAATGAAATCTGGGACTGGACGGAATAGGGAAATATTTTTGGTAAAGGATTCGATGTTTATATGCATGTTGCGGAGACCTTCTGAATCACTGCATGAAATATTAGCCCGATGAAAGGTATTGACATGATCCACAACAGTTTGTCGCTGAAGGGTTTCTGCGAAGGGGGTTTGAAAAGGGCACACAAGATCCATCTTTTCTTCTTTTGCTATGCATCCTGGAGGAAGGTGAGCATACTAATACCCCTACTACCGAGATTCAGAATGAAAAACGAGAGATCTGACAAGGTTTTGTGATGTGCGGAAGAAAACTTAAGAAGATATAAATGTATGTTATACCTCGAATTCGTCATGTAAAGGCAATTTAATTGATCATCTGCTCTTCCATTGCAGATATTGTGATGCCCGAGACCGTCCAGATATAATAAAGATGGGGTACAAGAACTTACATTGCAGCCAATCGCTACATATATTGCCGAGAATGCGGGGAATGGGGTGGAAGTCAAAATAGTATTATTGTCAAGTGACTTCGGGAAATTGAATATACAGAAGGTCAAGACAACAAAGACATCATCTTGTATGTCTCAGAGGGTGTCATTTTTTAAGTTCACTCGCGATCTTTGAGTATGAGGTGAGATTAATTAAGATTACCTACATAGATGAGATGAGATTCAACGTGATTGATGAGAAGCGAAAGGAACGCTGTGTTGGTTGGTATTGAGGTACGAAGTACTATAAATAGCAGTGAATGGATGGATCTCGACTCTCAGAGCACAGCCTGCAATTGCGAGATTTTTTTAATTCACGCTGGGGGAGGGGGGCTTGGAAGAGGGAAGCGCACGGACCTTAGCCCTCCAAGTACTTATCTAATCTAATAAGCTTTACGGAGTACGAACTCTTGTTGCTCTACTTTGAAAAGCTTCAGACTCTGTGGGGGCAGCTTACACTCTATTAACCACCAATGTCACCCTAAAACGCAAAGGTTGCTTGGTAAGATTACATTCACCTGATGGTATATCCCTCGAATTAAAGGTGTGATGTTGGATTTGGAAGGGGCTGTGGACAAAACTTTTTGTACCCTAGTCACAGCCGTGAAGCTTTTTATAAATCTAAAGACGACTAACAACGACTAACAATGACAAGCAGCAAAACGATGAAAAGGCTATGTCCATCTAATTTAAGAGAGTTCCTACGAAGAGTTTACTGAACTCATCTAAACCCATCAGTTCTGAGAAAGTCCCTCTAGGCTATCCCGCTTATCAATATTTGGATAACGCGCATTCATCAATATATTTATACTAATAAACTGAAATCTGATAGATGCCCTCGAAAGTACATGTGAATCATAAAACTAGGTAAACCGTAGTAGGTATTCAAATCAAGAACTCAAATGATAAAGTACCTGCAGTTCAAGCTGTTCACGCTGTTTGTTGTTATCCGGCACGCTTTGGTGTGATCCAAGGTGACATATGGATCAATAATCCCAGGAACCTATTACGATTGCTTTACTTGAGTGACCTACTTCTCTTGTCAATGATTCTTCGACATGAAGGAGAAGCTGCGTTGTTCTTAGGACCAGTTCTGGGCGGATATCGTCAGTACTTTCCCCTCAAATCTCTTGCAAACCCGGCTTACCTTCATATTGAAGCTTATAGAAAACAGGAGCTTCCTCACCACGGTGTAGCAAAATTGGAACAGGTGCTCCTTCCCACTTAGATACTTTAAATTTCAATCCAACATGTTTCTCGGTATCGGTCCACAAGAGCCGTTTTTCGCATGCTTCTGGGCTGTCAATGTGCCTCTCGTTCGCCTCAACGCAATCCGACAGCCAGTCTCTGAAAACTCTTATGACTCCCTCACCAATGTTAACGCAACTTAGAAACAATCCTTGTTTCGGACCAACTTTAACGATATTGGTGATGGTGCAAAGTTGCGAAAAAAGTTCATGTGACTCGAGATCGACAATTTGAGATACAAGCCCATCTTCTGATTCTGGTAGAAGGGTCGGTCTAGCACTACCTGCCAGATGTCGTATTCTTTCTTCAGACTGAAGTGGCCTAAAGCGCGAATATAGACCGGCCATTTTACCTAATCTCCCTGTATTATTGGCATCTTTGTATGTATCTCCCTCTCCAACAACGTCGTCACTTAGTCCATCTGTACCAAGATAATTGCACAGAGCGTATGGGGTGATAAGTTTCGTAGAGGGATGAAAACATTCAAGGATCAATTTGTGATTCTTTAAAGACGCTGCTGCAATGAGGCGATGATGTATGATTCGAATTATGAGATCATGGAAACGATGGCAGGTACATGCGAGAGGAAGAAGTCGACGGGTAGAAAAGAGTGAAAGGACATTGATGAGGAGCTTTGATATTGTTAGCCAGCTAGTTCATAGGGCTAGTCAAAATAAAACACTGACCTCATTAGGTATTGAAGCAATTCCAGTGAAACTATCCACCATTTTGTCGACTTTTGAATGACAAATATTATATTGAAAAATGTATGATTTTGGCTAAATCGAAGCAAATTTATATATAACAAGCTCAACCCTTATATTCATCAGATATTTCGAATAGTTCCCAGTGATAACTCTCTGTGAAATTTGAGGGCAGGAAAGCACCAGATAAATACGAGAATCGTGGGTATGTCGGATGATATTGAATCAGGAGTAAATCGGATATATCACCTTGGAGGGTGGTAGTCGTAAAAACAATCTAGACTTTCTAACCAACCCTATGCATTGTTAGGTGGGATGCAGATGCAATGAACTTGAATGATAGTGGGTAGTTCTTTTCTTTGTCCCATGAGATGAGACTGCGAGTAGGGTGAGATATCAAACGCGATATGCTAAGTAATAGTGACAGTTGTGAACAGTGGCACAGTGTTGTTTTGGGTGTAGAAATGTAAAGGTGTACCTATGCAATGTAACTTCTTCTAATTAATGGAGAAGATATCGATGAGGATGTATGATGGACGGCAATTGTCATTAGAGAAAGCGTTGAACATCATGCCGTGTCATGCCATGCCACGCCATGCCATGTCATCATTCGTTAATTCATGTCGATTCCCTCTTGAAATAATGACGGAAGTGGTAGGTACTAGGTATCTTCAATTCGATCGATAAGAGATCCCTGTGTTTCAATCTAAAAACGCGTTTGTTAATGCATGCCGAAATATATCCACAAATCACGTGAAAACCCCCGGCAAAGTGAGTGTACTTGATCTCGGAACAAGATCTGTTTTATACAATCGTGCATCATTTGGTTGACTGAATCTCAGAATAGAAATTGGGACTTAATGAAATGAGGACTCCCGCCCTGAAAAACTCTAGCTGCTCTCCGATTACCACATATTCCATCGAACCAAGATGTCTATGTGATATGGGAAGTTTACTCCACTGGTAGTTAACCATCGCCAAATTGCAATTTTAAGGGGGTCGGATTGGGTAAGAGGAACACTGTTGATCTCGAACCTACCCAAAGACACTTCGGTCGAAAGAACCATGGTTCGCGCCTCAAGCTTCGAGCTTTTAAACGATCTCACGAAAGGTGTCTTGTGTATCAAGCCGTCCCCTATTCGCCTCAATGGACTACACTACAATGAAATTATAGAATATCCTTGCTACCTGTCGCTTTATGAACTTTACAGTCTTCTTGATTTCAAGCTAGTCGGCTCTGTTAAGATTAACTCAGAAAATTCAACTGTAAATCAACGGCACAATAATCCTATAGCACATGTTATTGTGACTAAGCCGTGCTCTTTTCCATCTTTACCTTTGTATTCGTTTCTCGCCGTTATTTCCCGTTAGCACCATTTGCTGCACCTATATTTACATACAATAAAGTCGAGAATATGATAATCTATTTGAGTATACCCTCTGATGGGTTTCCACCTTCAACTGTGAAAGCTCTTTACAAATTGCTTATGAGAATTGTAGGGTAGCAAAGCATTGAATGAAGTTCATGATTAACAAACAACCAGGGAACAACACGCTTTACTCCCGCAAACTTTTCAGGATTATACTCTCGATTTTTAAAATTCGAGGAACAAGAGCTGAACAATGTCATTCTGCGTTGAGAAATGGCAATAACATTGTTCAGGCCTCGCAAGAACAAAGTTATTATTCGCATGAACAACATCGGCAATATGACTATAAAATGCCTCTTGGTTACTGACATCTATATCTCTCCTCAGCAACTCACTCACCACCACCCCATCACATAAACACTCTCAAACATTCAAGATTCCGATCTCCAGCATTTTAGAGAATCTTCGCTACTCAGCCAACTTTTTTAAGCACTTCACAGAAGAAATGGACGCTTTATTCATCATGTCTGAAGTGTACTGTTCCTCTTTTGCTACCTTGGACGATTTAAACTTTACTTTACAAATTCATCACAACATGGTAGGTCTTTGTGTGGTTGAGAATGAGTTTGACGACGATTTCGAGGATGAATCGGATGATTCAGATTCAGACGGTTCGAACGATGCAGATGATGAGTTTGACGAAGATTCCAAAAACGATTCAGACGACGAGTTTGACGACGATTCCGAAAACGATTTCGAAGACGACTCCGAAGATGATTCAGCAGACTATTCTAATGACGATTCCGAAGACGACTCCGAAGAAGAGTTTGATGATGATTCCGAAAACGATTTAGATGATTTTGAAGACAATTCGGACAATTCGGACGATTCTGAAGACAGTTCAGATGATGGGTTCGACGATTCTGAGGACGATTCAGACGATCCACAGGACGATCTCGAGCACAATTCTGAGGATTAAGGCAATGAGTCTGCAGCGAGCATTTCATACACATAAACCATGGCGTTTTTATATTTGAAATCCCATAGAAAATCTTCCAATAAAAACAAGAAATAAATAAGAAAACAATAACTAATAATTAAGCTGGTCTCTACTCAGATCCCTCAATAAGTCGACCTAGATTGAAAATAAACCTATCTGAAAATTCAGAGCCTTTTAACAGCCGAATGTAATATAAATCTGATGTCATAACATAAAATGAGAAGTAAAATGCTTATTCTACAATAACATACACCTTGGGCATATAATTTCACATGAAATGAATTTGCGCGACTTGGAGAAAATTCGAATCTTATCCTGTTGTACAAATTAACTGTCGTATGTAATAAGTCTTAGCTAATAGTATCGGGAAGAACTCCGACTCCTTTTGAAGGATTTCAATAGTTGTTACCATACTCAAAAATGCCTTGAATGCAGTCTCAACTACTGCATCCAAATCCACTCATTATATATATAGCCTCTTATTCTTCTCCCTCCCGTCCAACTAGTCCCTCATCCCATTCCCTTATCTGACATAAAATCCCCACTGCACCCACATCCAAATTAAAGTCCCCGTTGACACCGCGGCTGGTCCTGCTAATCCCCTGCCCATTTTCGTAGTGCCAAACACCAACCACTCTCCCATGAAATGTAACCACGCAACAATAAATGTCGCATATCCCAATTGATATATTTGTGGGTTGCTAATATAATACGCGGTTTGAAGACGAACGATCGCAGTGATAAGAGTCCATGTTCCGAATGTGCGTGAAGAGAGAGGAGTGGCAGATGTGGTTAAAGGGTAGGATTGGGAGGTACCCCTACTAAGTGAGATATTGGATTTGGGGACGGCGTTATAGATTTGGGAGTTAAAGTGGAGAGTAAAATAGCATTGGACGGTGTTGAAAAGAGAAGTTACGGAGATCTAGGGTTAGGTTAGTGCTGAGACCATATATGAGGAAAGGACGGTGATACTCACGAAAAGAAGCCATTGGGGAAGTACACCTTCATGTTGAGGCAAGTATGCGGTGAGGCTAGTGAGGAAACTCATGTTGAGAAACTGTATTTGAATATCCGCTCGTGTATGAGATTGAAATGTGTTTGTGCCGTGATAATGGGATCACGCCAATGTAAATCAAAGCCTGAGAAGAGTTCAGTCAGCACAACGAAGTAAACAAAAATTAAAGTTCGAAGATCAGCCTTGTACAAGGGTCGGCGTGTTGGGAACTAAGCTCGCATGGTCCCGCACTATTGGCAAATCATGTTAGACATTGTTAGTGCCTCGAGAATCTCCAATAGTGAGATGCTACGAGGCTACTCGGTGTTATCATGAACGAATGCCGGGCTGAAATTTAGCGGATTTTCTCACCAAAACTTAGTCCAAAGTCGTCACCTATTTCTAAGTCCTGGTGGTCTCAACATTTCTCTGAATTGTCTTCCTCTTCTTTCAATTCATTGACAATTGGCAAAATGGTTCTCGATACTATTCTGCCAAAGGCTGTCCTTACTGGACTTGCTGGTATTGGAGCTTTCATCGTTGCTGGCAAAGTCATTAGCTACATCCAGCTTTTATTGAGTCTTTTCGTCCTATCAGGAAAGAATGTAAGGATCCTTGATACTTGAAGTACCAACAGTTGCAGTTTGGTAGAGTTGACTAACATACTCTAAATAGCTTCGAGCCTACGGAAAGAAAGGAACTTGGGCAGTAGTGACTGGTGCTTCTGATGGTCTCGGCAAAGAATATGCAATTCAACTTGCCCAGAAAGGATTCAATATTGTCCTTGTCTCCCGCACTGAATCAAAACTTCAAACTCTTGCCTCCGAAATTCAAACCAAATATGCCGGCTCGAATATCCAGACAAAGATTCTTGCCATGGATTTCGCTGCCAATAGGGATGAGGATTATGCAAAGTTGAAGGCTCTTGTTGATGGACTTGATGTAGGGATCTTGGTCAACAATGTTGGACAAAGTCACAGCATTCCAGTGCCGTTTATTCAGACACCAAAGGAGGAAATGAGAGATATCATTACCATCAACTGCACAGGTACACTTCGAGTTACTCAAATTGTAGCACCTGGAATGGTTCAACGCAAACGCGGGTTGATCTTAACTATGGGTTCATTTGGTGGATGGTTACCGACGCCTTTACTGGCTACATACTCTGGAAGCAAGGCATTCTTACAACAATGGTCAACATCCCTTGGAGGCGAACTTAAGGGTACAGGCGTCGACGTCGAGTTAGTATTGAGCTACCTTGTTACGACCGCAATGAGCAAGATTCGACGTACCAGCATGTTTATTCCAAACCCAAGAACATTTGTCAAGACTACTCTGGCCAAGATTGGTAGAAGTGGAGGAGCTCAGAAGATGGCTTATACGAGTACACCATTTTGGGGTCATGCGTTAATGCAATGGTGGTTAGAGAATACCTTAGGAGTTGGAGGATCGTTTGTGGTAGATCAAAATAAAGGCATGCACCAGAGTATCAGAACCAGAGCTTTGAAGAAAGCTGAAAGGGATGCTAAGAAGGCATGATTCAATAAACCAAAAGAGCTTGATCAGGCTGAGGAGCGAAACGAAGAGTGGAAGGCGAGCGGTGGATGAACGAAATGCACAAATTGCTAGATGTCTTATGCTAGGAATTGGGTGAATTGGCTTCATGATGACAGTGAGGAACTCATGAGAAGGAACTATAGACTAAATCTTCTCTGGTTTTTTCGAGATAAATGAGAAGAGTATACAATCAATATCAATATGACACTATACTCAGCGTTATGTATTCCGGGATAGACTTAGTATACCTTGAGCATTAGAAGGGGTTGGTTGGAGATGATACTTATTCACTGTTACCTATACAGCTAATTGTAATGGTAATGACTTCCTCAAAAAGTGAATTGTAAAAAAGAAAGTCCTTCTTACGTTGAATTAAAACTCTTACAAATACGGCGTACAGCTATTCCATCCTATGTACATATACATCTAGCTACCAGAGTATTTCTTATTTATTGATCATCTTTCAATTTGTTACCTACATTTGTAAAACCCAATCTACCCAATCTCTATTGTTTTTTTACAATCCGTCACGTGCCTTGAATAAATATTTATCCTGGAAGCTTCGACCGCGTCGCGAGGCTCATCTAGAGAGAGAGTTGTAGCTCTAAAACAGAAAAAATATACAGCTGCAGGTATACAAATATAAACCTTGCCCTCGATCCGTCCTCGAATTTTTATAATCATTTGCCTCCATCGCATAACTTCGAAGATTATCATATCATCACGACTCAATCGCTTTTTTCTTCATGAAGTTTTTCTAATCTCTAATTCCATCTTCTGCAAGATTCCTTCTCGCGACAGTATTTATTTAAAGATTGGTTGATTATCAGCCAAAGAGGGAGAAAAAAAAAGAATGGCTCTTCCAGGAACACCACAGAGACCTTTACCAGGTACATATTTCATGACACCTGCTCCTCCGAGGTTCAATCAACCTCCTCCACCACAACCTCCTCTTTTTCGACCACCGCAACCGCATGCTGGACGTGAGCCAACTCCACCTCGAGACGGCCCAATACCTCCTCCAATTCAACCTCCAATTTTACCGCAACCCTTATTACCTATTTCACGAGCTGCGAAAACTATCAACGAAGTTCTGCAAAGAGAATCAAGCTTTCCTGATCTTGATAGCTATGTCAAGCGTGAGTTTACATTAGAGTTTGTATAGGAGACACAACTAACAGTTTCGCAGAGGGCATCTCGTCTGACTATGAACTTCCATCTCCTGTGTCCGATCCCGCCTGGGTTCCTTTCCAAAAGATGAGGATGTACGATATTCCAGATACGATTTACGACCAATACAATAATGCTTCTTTCGGAACATCGATGGGGCTTTTTGCGGAGTTAAATCATGCATGGGCAGCTATCGATAACGCATTATACTTATGGGACTATACCAGTCCAAATCCAACACTGCGAGGATTTGAGGACCAACCAAATGGTATCAGAGCTGTGAAACTGGTGATACCGCGCAAAGGAGTTTTCATTGAAGCCATCACGCACATTGTGGTGGTCGCAACCACTCAAGATATTATTTTGTTGGGTGTCGCAGACGGAGTTGATGAGCATGGGAATAGAAATTTGGAGCTTTACAGAACCGGCATGACGCTTTCCATCAGAGGACTCGACGTCACAGTAATTGAAGGATCAACAGACACGGGGCGCATATTTTTCGCGGGAGGAGCCAACCAGGTCTATGAGCTTACATATCAAAATGAAGACAAATGGTTTTCAAATAAAACTGGAAAGCTCAATCACACGAGTCCTGGATACACATCTTTGGTACCCATACCTTGGGGTCGCGCGACGACTGAGGTTGTGGTGGATATGGTTGTCGATGACACCCGTCGCTTGCTATACACCCTTTCCTCCGAATCCACCATTCGAACATTCCACATGGATAGCGCTACCACTTTGACACAAGTCATTGACAAGAAACGACAAGATATCCTGAGAGATATCTCTCACATGATTTCGGCCTCGCCCCTCTTATCGTCTCATATGCGGATCGTTTCAATTAGTCCTATATCTGCAAAAGAAGGACTAAAGCTTCATCTTATGGCTACTACTACATCCGGATGCCGCTTGTTTCTGAGTGCTACTCGGGGTTATGCTTACGGTTTCCAAACTGGCCAGGGAGCTCCACAAAGTATGCAGGTTCAACACATCAGATTTCCACCCAGGATTGATCGGCCGGGAACTAGACCTTATCCTGGACTCGAGCCAGCGATCGAGACAAGCTCTGATGCACTAGCACATACACGCAAAGGTCTTCGATACCCTCCAGGTTTCTTCTTCTGTTTCGTTTCCAAGGAGACCCGTGATGGGAGTGATGCTCTTTTCCTGTCGGCTCCAGATACAGGTCGGATAGCAGCGCAGGCACGAGACATGACCGCCCAACAAGGTTTGCGATATTGTGAATCGGCATTTTGGCTGGAGATGGGCAGCCGTGCTGAGGCTATCGGTCTTGTGACAAAACCTTTCGCTGCTTCAGATCAACCCCTGGGCTTCGGAAATGAACTCGCAACTCAGTATGATCTCCCAACCCCGGAAATAGCAATTATGACAAATTCTGGGATTCATATCGTTCGACGCCGACGACTTGTAGACATATTTGCCTCTGCAATTCGAAGTGGATTTGATGATGGAGAAACAGAGATTAAGAAATTTATTCGACAATATGGTAGAGGGGAAACGACCGCAACTGCTTTAGCCGTAGCGTGCGGACAGGGCGGCGATGCTTCGGTAGTTGGAGAGAGGAGGATAGCAGATCCAGACACAATTGAAGCTGCTAGGAGAGCATTCGTTGAGCATGGTGGACGTGCATCTATGGACCAAAATATGGTTGTCGAGGGACCAGCCCAAGCTATTGAAAACGTGCGGCCTTCTTCGAGACACGACGGGCTTGCTCTCTATATGGCTAGATTGGTCCGTGGCCTTTGGAAATCTCCGGTCATAAAAATGGAAATTACAAAAGAGGTGGTTGCTATAAAACCAACAATTGATAAAAAGAAGCTAGGCGCTGTTCAAGATGAACTTATGAAATTGTCAAAGTTCTTGGAGGACAACAAGACGTTCATTGAGGGGCTGTCTGGGCCCGAGGGTCTTAATCGTGTCACAAGTCAACAGGAGGATCTTGCTCTGCAGGGCGAACACCAAGCATTGCATTCACTGCAGATCCTTAACACGAGCATTGTAGAAGGAATATCTTTTGTTCAAATGTTTTTCGAGGAACGAGTCGATGACATTTGGGCTGCGTTAGATGATACAACGAAGCAACAGCTCCGAGAACTAACATTCGAACTATTATTCTCTACTGACAATGGCAAAAATTTGGCGAAATTGTTGGTAAAGGAGATTGTGAATCGTAACATTGCCCAGGGCTCAAATGTTGATACAGTCGCCGAGGCTCTCAGAAGACGCTGTGGTACTTTCTGTAGTCCTGACGATGTCATTATTTTCAGGGCCCAAGAACAGTTGCAACGAGCGACCAGCGTCGGACCTTCATCTGATCACGGAAGGGCACTTCTCAATGAGAGTGTTCGATTATTCCAGGAAGTCGCCGGTGTTTTATCTCATGACAATTTGTACAGTGCTTGTGCTCAATTTGCCGCCAATCAATTCTATGCTGGTGCAATCAGCCTGGCACTACTTGTTGCTCACGAATCCGATCGTGGCAACAAAGCTTTGTCGTGGCTTAATGATGGCAGGCCTGCCGACGACCATCGAGCAAGTTTCTTCGAGTTCCGCAAAGACTGTTATAACATCGTAAAGGAGATTTTAACTGCTGTCGACAACGACACTGGGAATGCACCGGAAATGGTTGATGGTAGACAAACCACCCAAGCTAGAATGCGCGAAGAAGCACATCAAGTGGTTGATGAGTCTGACGACGAGGTCTTTCAATACGACCTATTTGATTGGTACCTTGAACAGGGCTGGACGGAAAGAATTATTGCCACAGACTCGCCATTCATTGTCAAATATCTTGAGCGAACTGCCAGCGAAAGCACGGAGAATTCCGACTTGCTTTGGAAATACTACGTTCACCGAGAAGATTACTCTTCCGCTGCTGGTGTACAGCTTACTTTGGCTAAGAGTGAACTTCCCATCTCCTTGCAAAGGAGAATCGAATACTTGAGTAGAGCCAAGGCAAATGCTCAAACACAAGGCGGTGCCATCCACAGACAGGCGCGACAAATCATGCTGCATGAGGCTGGTGAATTGCTGGACGTTGCTAGTATTCAACATGAATTGTTGCAACGCTTGAGAGCCGATCCTAGAATTCCTCAAGCACGTAAAGATTCCGTGGTTCAAGATCTTGACGGCGCCATTCAACCACTCTCTGTCGTAAGTTACCATACCGTCCTCGCTTGCTTGCACATTGCTAACATCTTCTAGCTTTTCAATGAATATGCCGACCAAGGCCAATACTATGATATCTGTCTCCAAATATTTGCAGCTGCCAATCATCACAACCAGGCTGATATCCGGACTATGTGGGAACAACTTCTACAGTCAATACAGGCCCGTGTAGAAGAAGACCCGCAAGCACAAACTGAACGTCCTTATGAAGCTATCGTAAACATTATCCGTGAAATGTCGCAAAAGCTTTCTGGATATGAAATCGTCTTCTCTCCTAGCATTCTCATCCCCCTCGTCGAAACTTACGCAGCTGAACACGCCCACCCAGGTCCTACAAATTGGGTCCCAGATTTGTTTATCAGTGTATCCTTCGACTTTGACACAATAATCAACATCTTAGAAGGAATGTTTTACAATGAGGTCAACCCATTCGTTGGGGCAAATAGGATAGTTCTCGCAAATCACATTGTGTATTCAGCGGAGCAATGGTACGAGGACTGTATTAGACACAATAAGAGGGTCTTTGGAGGCGAGGTGCAGCAAGATCAAATTGGACAGATTTTGGCCGAGTTGGGTGCGGCTGCCTATAGAGATGATCCAGTTGGGAGACAGAGAATTATGGAATTGAGAAGGAGGATTGGGTTGGGGGGATTACGATGAGAGAAGAATGGGAAATATCATGCGATCGGGACGAAGGCAAGGAGAAGAAACTTGTAATTGGAAAATGAAAACAAGTGCAGGGCAATTTTTTTACAAGAGCCCATTGCCGCGAATGGCATTTGTAGGCATAAATTGGGCATTAAGCTAGGAGTTGGGGGAACTTGTTTGTTTTGATACTAACTGGAGGAAGCAGAGTTCGATCTTGCTGAAATCATCGACTGGTGTGTAGACGGGGAAACTTACGCCATCGACAGTGGTCCGATGTGCTGAAAGCAGGGTTTCATGGGGAAAAGCGATGACGATACATGGATGCTGTGCTTGTAATTCATAGATGATTGGTGCGTGTTGGTTGGTAATGTTATTGTGATGATCAATGGTGAAAAGTAACAAGGGAGTGAAAAGCTAGTTTCAGTTAGGTAGTTGTCGATGGAGGAGGAGAGAATGAAAATGAATGGATACCATGATATATGAATGCGTTGACTTGGACTAAAGTGCTTGGTATTGTTCAGTCATAATTAAGGTATGAGCACGAGAGACTCGGACATGGCAAATGTAGAAATATGTGAAATGAAAAATTACGTTTAGATTCAGAGAATGGTTTATAAATGAATAGACCAAGTTTCTGGAAGGGCGAGGGGGTTGGTAAAATATACCTGGGGTGGAATACTGATGTAATTCTAGAGCCCACGTTCCGAAATATAGTGATAGGTGATCTTGGTGATGGGAATGAAGGTGGCATGAAGTGTTACAATTCATTAATGAGATCTAAAGTGGTGCTAAGTAGAGTCATTATGAGGTTGAGATTAGGTGGCTGATGAGTCTTTTGTCAAAAAGGTACTTCAGAATACTTCCCTATTCTTGTTTGGCACAAGAGAGAGCTATATTAAGATAGTATGGTTCTTGCTCAGGCTCCTAAAGTTTGGCTTATAACCGAAAATGAAGGGGCCAATTTTGGGCGGGGAGGGGTGATTTAGTGGGAACAATTTTACCAATACTCGTGTTCATACAATGCTTGTCTCGAATTATTACAAAACATAGCGGAGGGAGTTGATGCAGCGCTGGAAATCTAGTTTTCCCCGAAATCTATGGAAGTTCTTTCTATCTTTTCCTTCCTTCCATCATATAGCTGCCCTCCCTTAAACCATAAACAACCCTCATCCAACTCGTCTCCTGCCCGTTAGACGCCCCCCCTCTCCTATTTCCGATTTTTTTACTTCCCTGCTGGTCTTGATGGAGTTAATTGCAGTATCATGATGCTTGTAATGAGAAGGCCAGAATAATCAAGCGATACAAATAGATATAGAACTATCAATAGCGATGGGAACAGGATTTCCATCATTGTTGAGAGTCGAATCCAATGGAGGTTACAGTTTGGCAGAGAATGATTGAAATAACTACCAAAATATCTCTGCTGGAGGCTTGCTTGGAAGAACAAAGAAGATAGAATCCTTCCCGCGTTTGAATAATAAACGGCTTTCGATATTGGAACCGCTACGTTGACAATTGAGGACACTGACTTCGATACTGCACTTTGACACTTGATTTGTTCTATCGGTTTGCAGTTTCGAAGGGCTGATATGAGGAGTAACACGTTCTCCGATGTCCAGATCACATATCTCGTAATAAAATCGATACTGAATTGCTAGATTGTAGCAAATATGCCTATAAAGCATGGGGTATATGACGAATAAAATGACAAATGAAGAAGCAAATCCCACATGAAATAACTATAACCCATCAGTTATTCATACAAGACTTTCGGTACTGCTACCGCTTTTTCTAACTGGCTTTCCATTATTCACAGACATACTATCATGCCACTTCACCTCGGTTTCCGTCCTCACTGCGATCCCCATCTGACCTTTGTGCAATTCATCCCCCTTTCCGTGACCACTCTCCACATCAGTGACATCACTCATTTTATCATAGTCTCCGTCTATATCGCCGGCCCCAATCTCTGTAGTATGATGCGCCGTTCTCCTACTCATTTCATAGCCTTCTGGGCGGCGGCCTGTTCTTCCCTGTCCATATCCTTCGGTAGATTTCTTTTGACTCCGCGAACGATCACTTTCTCCGAAAATTTTGGGGATGATGCGCACAAAGATGGGTTTAAGTGCGGGCGCACACGCGCAAACAAATGATAAGCCAACTTCGATTGTTGTAATACAGAAAAGAAGGGAATATGTGATATCTGCTGGAGGTTTGCGATCGAACGAATCGAGAAGGATGATCCGAATAACGCCAATAATAACGGTTCTGTGGTAGTATGTTAGAAAAAGTCGGCTTGACAAGAGTTATGGTGAGAAATGGACGGTTACTCACATAAGACCAAATGACAATATAGCAACAAGCATCAACTTTTGCCTCCGTGAGATCTGTAGATTGTAGACAATCCATGTTGGCATTAACAAAGCCAGCATGTCGGTCAAAACACTGACACTTGCTGTCCCGGTAACAAAGTTTGCAAAGTTCATGCAGACGGCATCAGGGTACAGGGCAGGGTACCAGTTTGCGGCAATGGGAACACAATGAAAAGCAGTGAGAAGGAATATGACAACCATCATGACGCCATTGAAGATCAAAAGACCAATTATCGTTACTCTGACATTAGATTTTTGGCCGGTGAGGCGAAGTAGGAAGAGAAGGATGGAGGTTTTCACGAGAGCCAAGATGGGATTGTAGATGAGTTCGGTCTGGAATAATCAGTAATAAGTAATGAGAGATATTCGCACCAAAAACTAACCGCATAGCCATATTTTGCACCGGGCGCGGAGTCCCAATCGGCTGGGAGATCCCATATGTGTATGCCAACATAATTGTATTTTATCACTACTGGCTGTTAGGAGGGTTCCGATGGTGAGGTCGGTGAAGGAAGAGCTTTACCTTTGTATGAAGTATATGTCTCCGCCCAGTAAACGATCTAGAAAGGGAGAAGTTTAGTGGAAGATCTTGCTGTTAATCGTCCCCCCAGCATCAGAGCCTGCCCAGATCGCAAGGTCGATCAAGAGCTCAACTGTCATATCCATGGATTTTCATGAAAGTTTTTTGCAGAATGGCACTTCGATGGCCTGCGAATCGTGAATAAAACTCACCATAGCAAAGCAAATTACCCAATCATCTGCAACGGGTTAGCGACGGTTGTATTCAAATTTCAAAATGTTGATTCTCAGAAAAATGAGCATAACTAATAGCAATCACATACCTGCAGCAAAAGATCTAGTCAAGGATCTACTATACAATCGTAAAAAGAGGGCAGCTGTCGCAATGGCCGGAAAAACAAAAGTGATCGCGAATGCCTGAGCTTGACGGTTATCGTGAGGAAGATCCGCAACAGCAGCAGCACTGGTAGCCATGTTGTGGTCGGTGAACCAGTCACAATTCCACCCTGGGGTTCATGTACAAGAAAGTGGAATGCAAACGACAATGGACCACCCTCACTGATACGATTGAGAAGAGGAACGAAAAGTGAATATCAAAAAATGGGACCATACACGACGCGCGACGAACAGGCCATTATATTATGATAAAGTCAATTAGCAGATGCAAATCAATGCAACCGAGGGTCCTTCACCACATGGCAATCCAAGGATTGAAAAGTTCAATACAAAAGACAAACCCAGTCAAGGGGATTTAGAAGGAAAGGTCGAAAAAAAGCGAGAAAGTTAAAACAAGGTATTGAGTTTTCAATTCCACTGGGGTTTTGACAAACAACGAGTCAAATTTTATGAGGAATAAAACAGATCGGTATGTTGTCTATGCTCTGGAAGGTCTGATTGGCCTGATTTATCTGTATGAAATCTGCTTTCCCTGATGGGGCAACGATACTGTATGTGCAACAGCAGTAGTATGGATCTTTTTGAGCTTCGTCGTACCCGAGCATTATGACTAGGCCAAATTTGTGTTCTTTACATCCGTACCCAGAAACTCGGTAAAGAAAGGCAATTCCCGCTCCGGGTAAAGCCAGGGGTATGGAACACGGAAGAAATTCTTGTGGAGTGCTGTACCTTTTGATTGCATCGCGGATTTGAACTTGAAGTTTGTGATTGTGTGACAAAGGGCAAAGATGGGGTGGGCGAGTGCCTAGAGGGTGAGGGGGTGAGGGAGGTTAGAGACGGGACCGAGGAAGCAGCCAGTAGCAATCGGTGCAAGTCCGAAATATACAAGGTGTTCCACATGGTGATTAAATTCAGAATCTACAACCCCCTTTCCTCCTGCATTCTTTTACTTCCGTTCAACATCTGCCGACTGTAACACTGCACACACACATGCAGTGTGAAATACAGATTCTATTCGTATGGGAAGGTATCATCTAAATTGCCGGTACCAACTAAGGAGGAATAAAAAGCCACAATATATATAGCGTAACGGCGTCGATGAAGGCGGGGTTTTACGTCTCTTTTCTTTTTATATGCTGATGCCATGTGTTTCTGAAGTTTGTAGGGAGTAACGTCACGGTACCGAGTTCTGTGCCATAAAATTGATATTGATGTCAATGCAGCGAGTCCGGTCAATGTATTTTACTTATGTAGCTAATTCTGGTCCTAGTTCTACTCTAAAATTGGTCGAAAGGGCTTAGCTGTACAGACTTGGAGATTAAATTTTTGATCAATTCCAGGATCTACGTAACGTCTTGGCAAGTACAAGTAGCTAATTCAATCTGATAAACGCAAAGTAGTCTACCCAAGTCTAGATATTTATCAGTAAGGACTGTGAACCAATCATGCAAAAGTATGTGTATCATACAGTTGGTACTTCGCACTTTGTATATTCATTATTGACAAAATTTTACCTTCATCTGATGATCAGCTGGGGTTGAACTTCGTAAATGGGGTTTCCCGCTATATAGCCTCGAGATAACAAAATACTACTTCGCACTAGTCGTCGTAGGGAAGGATTCGGATCGCAACTTTTTCCATATCAATCTTCGAGAACAAAATTACTTTTCAAAGTTTTAACCTTAACCCTCATTGGTTTTCTCTAGGCTGAAAATTCTTGGAGTATCTAGGGGTAATTCTACTGGGAATTTCCATGGAACGCACCGAAGACCCTGGTATTTAACGCCCGCACACCATGAAATATCGGCCGATAAAGTTCAGAGTGGATAACCCGAGATACTTATCACTATCAGCTGTACCTAGGTACTTCCTCGAGAGTTCATACAGATTCCTTGCTCATGATTATGTACATTCTTTTCACAACTTATTAGGGAACGCGGCCGCTGATATACGAAGTCCAATAATCTCAGTAATTTACAAGCTTGACTCAAGCGATAGATGGGCATTGATCATTGAAAGACCTGATGCCCTAACGGAATGGAGTGCTGCATGTGAGAACCCTTACAGAGTACAGTCTTCCATAGTAAATGGTATCATAAATTGTTAAATATTACCTAGGTTGGTTTGTTATCGTAAGATCTTACCTTGTATGAGAGCAGAATCTTCAAGGTTCGAAAATCGAGACTGCAAGCGATGGACATGGTTATACAAACGAAAGGAGAAGAAAGCGTGGCGATTCCGGGCTCACGAACGATTCAAGCGGAAGCCTCGTTTCGATTTTTTGATTCGTGAACTATCGATGCTCCGCTATACTTCTGCAGCTTCGTGGAGTACGGTTCTCTAAAGTTTGATTCGTTTCTGCTGATTTTTACGGCTTACTCTCTGCAGGTGGGGAATGAATCTAATAGATCTTGACCACAACACTGGAATCTTAAGCTAATAGGCGAGCCGTTAGATGAAATAAACCACACATGCATGTACACTCGTACAGTCGTATAGTCTCTTCCGTCCGAGTACGTATTCTAGGGTCATCCCAAAGTATCACCCAATTGTCAATTCTCAGCAAGTCTAGAGTAATTTTTCAGTTTAGAATACCTCATTGGAGTCGAAGAACCATTTTGTTGCCATTTGTTTGTCAATTTTAAGACTTCGACTTTAATATACAATTTACATCGTTCATTGGTCGTCCCCGGAGGAATCAATCCAGTATCCAATAATATGCTAGTTCCCATATTAACAATTATTAGATTTTGTTATCGAATATCCACAGGACCCATATCTTTGATCTCAATTAGCCCCTAGTTCTCTTATGCAACGACCGGGTAGATCAGGGCTCAAAGTGGGCAACCCTTTCTTTTCAGGTGTTTACGCCGAATGTACTATTGGCTATCCTCCGGCAAATCCACATTCTGTTAAAATATGCTAAGGATATGTTTGATGCCGAGTTGTCCGAAATTCAAACACGGCGAGATTTCCATCTAACATGAATCAACTATAGATCCTGATATGTTAATTCTTGTGCTGAAGCTTTGTCAAATCTAGTCCTGACATAGGCTCGCAACCAGAATGGCAAAGCTTTCTCCATGAGATCTCCACTATGTCTTCCCTTTTGGGAAAAGATTCTTCTCAGCCACGCCGAGATCCAGATACCTAGACTTCTCTCAAGAGACAATTTCTGTTAAATAGTTGGCCCCCAAGCCCATTCATTTCAGCCCACGCCTCTTTTGACCTTCCAAGTCCTGTCAAGTTCACACATCTAGAGAAGGAAGTTACTCTTGCAAATCAGGTAGTTCTCTCTTAAACCCTTGACACCTTCCCGCTATGTTTCGCGACTGTTACTGATAAATTACAGTCATGAAGACCTCATCGTCTTTAGCGGCAGCCGCTGCTGTCTTGGGTGCCGTGTCAGCACAAAGCACTGTAACCTCAACCTTGAGCCCTGCCACAACTACTGTTGTTTCAACCGCCACACCAGCTCTTTTTAGTAATGAAGTGGTTCAATTGACTGATGGCGTTCTTGATAACGTTGCTGCTGCCATCAACAATGAATCCATCTCATCTCTCTTCTCTTTCGACTCTGATTCCACCGCTTCGAAGAGATCGACTCGAGCATGCAAACTTCTCCCTGGTGATGCTTTGTGGCCCATTAGTTTAATTTGGGATATTTTTGACATCCTCCTTGGCGGTGCTTTGATCAAGTCCACTCCTTTGGCCGCTGTCTGTTATCCGGAATGGCCTGAATATAATGCAGCCAAATGTGCGTCTGTCACAGCTGACTGGTACTTTTCAGAATTGCAGTAAGGACCACCCAGTCGGACACATTATTGGATACTAACTTCGACACAGCGAGGCTGATCCAACTTCAATTCAATTGCCTCTCTACCAAGGTCGTACTTGTATGCCTCCCGGATTTAACTATACAGACACCTGTGAGCAAGGTGGTTACCCCAGTTATGTTGTCAACGTCACAAACGTGGCACAAATCCAACTCGCTGTCAATTTCGCAAGAAATCTTGGCCTTTCCATTGTGATCAAGAATACTGGTCACGATTTCAACGGTAAAGCATCTGGCAAGGGTGCTCTCACCGTCTGGACTCATTATCTCAAAGATAAAGCCTATTTGCCAAGCTTTGTAGCTGCTAATGGATATTCTGGACCTGCTATCAAGGTTGGTTCCGGTATCTTGGTACACGAAGCCTACGAATATGCCAAGAGCTTAGGAGGTACTGTAGTTGGTGGTGAAGCTGTCGCTGTAGGAATGGGTGGTGGTTATATTGCCGGTGGTGGTCACTCGCCTTTGAGCAGTATGTATGGTATGGGATCTGATCAAGTCTTGGCCATGGAAGTTGTCCTTGCCAACGGTAAATTTATCACTTGTGATTCCAAAACCAACTCCGATGTCTTCTGGATGCTTCGCGGTGGTGGCGGTAGCACTATTGGTGTTGTAACATCTCTCACCGTCAAACTTCTCCCCAAACTCGAAACCACCACAGTTACCTTCAACTTCACTGTCGCAGATACTCCCGGTAATGACTCCTTCTGGGCAGGTGTTCAAGCTTATATTGACAATGCTGAAACCTTCGTCGATGCCGGTACCTACGGATATTACTACCTTGGAGCTAGCGCCTTCGAGATCGGAACCGACGTTGGTGGTAGTGATGCTTATTATTTCCGTATGGAATCTTTCGTCGCACCAAACATGACAGTTGCTGAGACCCAAGCACTTCTCAAGCCTTGGTTCGATGTTCTTGACAGCAACAATATCACATATACTCCTTGGTACAACCACGCTGACAACTTGTAAGTTATTCTTAGCTTTTTTGTCTTGTTCACAATCATAATTCAAGCATACTGACAATCATCCCTAGCCACGATGCCTGGGTTGTTTCTTTCCCGGAAGAATATGTCGGAACTGACATTGTCAAAACCGCTTCTCGCCTTATGCCTCGCTCTGTATTCGAGGACGATGACCTCCGCAATCAAACCTTTGCCGCTCACAAGTCTGCCATCGAGCAAGGTTTCTTCATCGCCGGCTTCCATATCTCCGGTACCGGTATTGCTGTCGACCCACCCACTGATTCCGCTGTTCTTCCTGCGTGGCGTGAAACCATCATGCACACTATCGTCGGTGGTGAATGGGAGGCTACTAGCTCCTGGGCCGAGATCGAGGTCGTTGTAAACGCTGTTACAGCCTTCATGGATACTTTCCGTGCCATTGCTCCTGATTCCGGCTCCTATATGTCAGAAGGTGACCTCATCGAGCCCAATCAAACACAAGCATTCTACGGTGCCAACTATGATAGACTTTATGCGATGAAGCAAAAATATGACCCTAACGGCGTATTCTTTGCTCTCACTGCTGTCGGATCCGTCGATTGGGAAATCCAGACCACTGATCCTATTCCATATAACTGGAACACCAACGGTAGACGTTGCCCAGTCTAAGGGAGATGTCTGGAGAGATTGTTTATAGAACCAAAACCGTCCGTAAATAGTTGACGAATAGACTAATAATATTAATGATAATGAATCCTTTTCTTCGAAGCTCAGCAAAATGCGTGTGTAAATGTTAATCTTTCATCTTCTTGTTGAACCAAATGACACAATCCCATGAGATTTTACCCTGCCTAATTTGACCAGACGTACATCTGGGTAGATGTTGAGATATGATGAAGTAATATACGGCGTCTGGCTAGTCCAACAGTAAACTGGTATTGGCTTGAGCTGTGTTGATGTTCCTGTATTGTGACTGTTAATTTTATCATCCTGTTGAGGTCTATCTACCATTTCAACGATTCACTTCTAGGAGAATTTATGCCACTCCGGATGAGAATTGGATCAGACAATACTCGAGCTAGAGAACAATTGATGAGATATTGAGTATTAACTGATACTATCTATCTGAGTTAAGTATTAGTCTATAGCAAGAACGGCTGAAATGATAAGCTGAAAATCTTGGACTGGTTTTCGGGAAGAGGAACTTGAACAATCCAGTACCCATGGAATGTCTGTTCAGCATTTTCCTCCTCCAAACCGTTAGTATTAAACTGACTGACGAAGCTGAAACGCGCCAAAATTAGAAATCTGAAGAGAAAGACCTGTCAAAAGGCCGTTGAAACTTTGTGGGTAAAAAGGATCGTTCTGCTACATTGGGCGGCAGTGAGATGAATTACTAGGCAAGTGATAGGTAGCTTAGAAATGGCAAACGCAAAGAGCGTGTTGCAACTGAGAAAATCCTGCAGAAACTTAAAATATTCCAGCCATTTATTGTTTGCTATTGGATCAGATGATGACACCCCTTCTCCGAAGATAAAAATTGAAGACGAATGGGTTGACACCAACAGGCATTATTGAGATTCTGGGGTCTGTTCCGAGCGTCCAAAATGCATTTGTTGTATTGTTCATCAAGCTCATAAATATATCCGAAATCGACTCGTTCCTGAACGTCGAATCGGATATGGAGAAATGACAAGTGCACTATCAAGCCCTACACTATCATCTCATTGGAGACCTGAATTCCCCTCGGAATAAATGTGATAGGTAGAGAAATAGAGCATATGAGGTGATATAACGCGTTCTTTAAAAAAGTCTCTGCCCTATGTTACTTTTGTTGACTTGACCCATGAAGTCGATAACCAGGATGAAGTTCATGAGCACCTTGATAACCCTCATCATTGCGAGGTCTCGACACCAGTCTCAATACCAGTCTTGAGAGTTGTCTTGAGAGTTGTCTTGAGCGATGCGCACATCGAATCAATCCAGAAATGTCGGTACCTGAAACTACTAATATCTTTGGTCGCATCTTGATATAAGTTTGTCAATGTTCTTGAGCTCCTGTTTCTCCAGGACTCAATATGCTCTGAGAAGGTCTCAAGGTCGAACAATCTGGTCGAGATGATCGTCTGATGCTCCCCCCATTCGCGAAACAATTGACAGAGATGGTGGGTGAATATTGCTCCTAGATTTAGACAAAATACTCTGTAACCATGATCCAAGTAGTTCCGTTCTATCAAAATGGTTTGGCATCATCTGTTTGGCTATCAACTTTGAAGTAAACGAGATCCAAATCGCCAATTTAAGATATGTAGAATCTACTCCTGGATAGAATCAGCAATCTTTGACTAATATTGCCAGATCAAATTCAACCATGAAATTCTGCCTTGGGGCTGGCAAGTGAATTAAATATTCTACCACAGTGTATTGAAATTGCCCGGAGCTGACAGCAACGACTCCAATCTCCATGTTGCAGAACAGTGATGATTTGACAGCATTTGCAACTTTGCGAAGTTTGCTGGAAATCATCATAATCTTCGAATGATTCCAATTCTTTCAATAGAAAAGAACTAATCGTAATCAAGAAATAAATGATAAAGCTGCGTCCATCCCTTCATATAAGCTTTAAAGTTCTCCAGTGTAGTAGTTGTTAGAGTGTTTGTCAATCACTGATAGGTAATGGGAACCAAATAAAAAGTGGTGAACAGGTCTTAGTATTATAGTGCCAAAGGGTACCCCAAACTTTTATATCGAAATTAACCTTACATTCATTCACAATATTTTGATTATTTTGAGAATGAAATGATTGACACATGAATCATGTGAACAACAATACGTATAATGCAAAATAAAATATAATGAGATTAATTTATATACCAATTTGATGTAATGCGTTCAATTCTGGCATCACATTCTTTATCTACGACACCGTCAAACTGCGTTCCCTCAACTTCACCCTTACCCCTCATTCCCTTTGACAATTAATTATTGAACTACCAGATCAACCAACACCCAAGTTTTATTTGACTTAATACCCAACTGCTTTGATTCAAATTCATATTGCCATTATTGTTCCCCTACCTTTATTCCACCAATCTCGCAGACAATATTCAGGGTAATCTCCTATGCGCAGAATGTCTACCATCACAATTGGAAACTTACCCCGTTTGTCCTCAAAAGCTCTCTCTGATATCCTTCTTTCTCACGCCTCGTCGAACCTGGATGTCCCTTCCAAGCCGCAGAATCTAGCTATAATTGATGTCCGTGATGATGGTACGTCTGTTTCGGGCACTATTTTCTGTCTATAAAGAATACTGCTATTCTTTTCAGTCATGTCAAATCACTGACTTCAATCTACTTTCGCAGATCACATAGGCGGTCATATCAAACATTCTACCCACGTCCCGTCTTCCACTCTCGACTACAAGATCCCCGAATTGGTTCGAAAACTTAAAGATAAAGATACGGTTGTATTTCACTGTGCTTTGAGTCAGCAGAGAGGTCCCAGTGCCGCATTGAGATATATACGCGAAAGGGAGAGGATTATGGGCGCGGGTGCCGGCATGAGCGCTGGATCAGTTGGAGAAGCCATGAAGAAGAATAAAGAGGCAATCGAGAACAAAGCTGATGACGTGGAATGGGAGGATGTTGAAGAGGAATCTGAGAAGAAAGAGCAAAAGGTCTACGTTCTGGATCAAGGGTTCGTAGGATGGCAGGAGATATATGGCGAAGATTCACGTTTGACAGAAGGATATCGGAAAGAGATCTGGGAAAATGGTTATTGAGATGAGACTAGAATTTCACCAACCAATTCCCTGCAATAAACCAATTTTAAGCACACATACACGAGTCTTCATGGTATAATACACCTACTCTTTATGCATAGGAATGGAAATTCTTTTTTTGAGGGGGAGGGGGGCTTGTCTGCTATGTGTAGCTCGCGGCATTCATCAAAATTATATTCCAATCGAATTCGACACCAGAGGTTACAAGGTAGAAGCCCTGTCTCTACCTCATTTACTGGCTTTGTCCCCTCTACATCTTTTAACAAGTCTATTACCTTCTGAATTGTTTTCTCTTCTAGGACGGAAAGCTCCCGCTTCGGAAATGTCAATCCGTACCGGCTGGAGATCATTTACTATGTCTACATCTGGCTCATTCAGTTGGCGGAGGTACATGGTTTGTAGTTGAGCGATTGAGATTGCCGACAATCCTTTGGCAGCACTTTGATTTATACAGAAAATTGGACATCCGATTATCTTGTGGACTGCGCATGCCTATGGCCTTAAGCAAGTCGTCAAAAGAGTCAATGAGATGGGTGCACTTTATATCATCTGCAAGCTATGTAGCTGATCCCATTGGTGGTGTACCATGACACTCGAAGGCTTGGTTCGTAAGTTGAGACAACCACCTCTTTCCTCGAGTTCTTGACTACTTTCCTTCTAAAAAGATCCAAGAGCATGAGGAATCTATTAGACGCCTTACCAGCTTCAAAAGTCTTCCCAAGGTGATACTGTAAGTCCTCGGAAGGTTTCACATAACGTAGTCCAGGCTATGCAACAAGCACCCATAAAACTTGTTAAGTAAATGCTCTCTTGAAAAATATCTCCTCAGTCTAGTATGAAAATGCAATATCATTTATCAGAGAAGCTACCTTCGGATGACCAAGATCTGGCCATAATGAAAAGGTGGTATTGCCATTCGTCAATTTGTGAAACATATCAACTGCAGACTTTACAATTGGGGCAGGGGCGTTGACGGCAAGATAGATGAGGAAAAGGACTGGGTGAAATTAGGATTGAATCGATTGCTCCATAGGATGTATCAATGTTATTTTGGGTTTCTCTTCGCTTGCAAAATATGAAGGTGTGTACGTGTTTCCTTGAGCATCTTCATTTAACTTTACCACCACATCATTTCTTGAAATGATAGATTACCTTTGAAGACGGGGGACCGTCAAGTTGCGTTACTCCCTTGATCTAAATTCTGTCTGGCTGAATTGTGTACCTTCCTCCAATATCCTCCAGAAATTGGTCGAGGAAGCCGATATCTACATTTGATGCCTTGAAACGAGCGACGGACGTGATGTGTCAAAAAGCCTCGTGGTATACTGAATCAAACTAAAAAAAGTCGTATTACCTTTTTACTATCACGATTTTATTCAACTTCCACTCTCAGCCTAGTCATTTCGTAATCCTCTCTTGAGAACAACCGGCACAATTTTCGTGTGCAAATCAGGTCTTATTACTACTAGGCATCGATGTTTTTTTTCCCCCGTGGTCTTGCAGTGGCTAATATGGAGCAATAGCAGAGTCGAGCTCAAGGAAGTGGATAATCCGCGTTGATTTCAAAACTCGTGTAAAGGGGCCAAAAAAGTTTCAAAGCCAAGATGAGACAAGCGTGATGGAGATTCTCGTCGTCAATTTTTAGAGATATATTGAATACGGTTTCGCTTGTAGTTCTGCGATATTGAGAAGGGGGCAGCGAGGTAGTGTTCCGGCCATGACAAGATAGACATAATAGTCTGTAGTTGAGAACCCTCAAAGAGATAAAATGCAAAATGTTTTTGAACGTCTTTTGGTACAGCCGCATACGATGAACTCCGTGTAAATCCTGCAACTGCTAACATTGGCCAGTATGAATTGATAGAGCGTGTTGGCTTTGATAGAAGATAGGCCTCGATAAACCAGGGCTACCCTATTCATTCAGGTCAAGGTGAGACTTTCCAATATATCAATGGCTGAGTGAATGAGAATTCAAGAACCCCCAGCAAATAAACACAAAGAGATATAAATAGTGGTTCGGTATCTTCAATGTTCTAGTAATATTAACATATGGTTGAAATCTAATCTACATCTATATTCAAACTTATTTCAAGCCGTCAGCCCGCAATCGTGCTTGAGGCTTGGAGTTCTGCGAGTCACAATTTACGAATATCGTTTTGGTAAGTCATATCCATTAGCTTCGCTCTCTTCATTCCACCGGTGCTTATTGCTGAATGCCTCCAACCAATTCAGATATTATCCCTCACTAATTTGAACCTTGGTGGCGATGATGAGATTACCAATGCTGTTGTTACTCGGACGTGTACTATATCTCGGCTTGAAGAAAAATTTGAAAGTCCTTGTGCAAATTAAAACTGCTTTCCTTGTACCAGGTCTGAGTAGTGGAGTTAAGAGTTTATTAAGGACCATATTTGATGCAGTGACTTCTAGAGTTTGCGGGATTCTTCAATCCGACATGTAAATAGTCATGCCGCGTTAAAAGGTGGATCTTACCTTCCATCGAACAATGTGACTTCTTTCGGTGACTCTTTATTTCTGTGGGAGAAGAACGTTATCTGTCGAAGTCTATAAAGTTCCTTGGAAAACCAAAGCATTTCGATCTCCCCCCTTCATTTAGCGAGTTCCATCACCAATACGGGGCCGCAAATTGATCTGCATCAAGGGACAAAAGAACGGGAGTCTAAGAAAGTCTCCAGGTCAAGAGTATAAACGTTTGAGACGTTGATGAAGCCAGTGCAGCGATATTCTATTGAAGTTGAAGATCGAGGATCGAGGATCGAGGGAGACGACCAAAGACATTCTTTATAAAATAAGAACATTCAAAAATTTGATACTCAACATAATCGATTGTTAAAGCACACAGAAGGTGAATTCTTGTATGAATATCAAAAGAGGAAATGTTTCTTAACGTTCAAACTTATGTAAATAACACCCAAAACAATTTCAAATGCACTGGGACAATGACTTGTTAGGTTTTTGATATGTTTTATATTTATAATCTAGAACAGTAAAATAAGAGAAGGAAGGATCGCCCAGGTTTCTCAGCTTTGGTGTTGATTACAGATATATACTGAAGGTTGGGGTCTGGATGTTGTGTTGTTTTCCATCCATATAGAATTTGAGAACTCTGAGCTAGGAGATGATATTTAGTCTACCAGTCTAAAAGATGGTATATAGACACCCTTTACCTTAAATAATGTAGATGTGAAATGAAGAATGAATGAACGGATAGATAAATACTGGAATTAAATCAAATGCCCTAGAGGATATGTGTTATGAATTGAGATACATGATTCTACTGCCAGAAGCACTCCCGAGGTTTCGTTGCCAATCATGTGTTTGCAGGTGATAATCACAATGTATGATCCAGTCCTGTAATGTCGGTGGTCAAAAACCTTGTGGATCCACTATCGTGGGAATTCAAAATTTCCGCATTGGACCATAAAATAGGAAGGAGAGAAATTGACACGTGTTAGACATTACAATACCGAGTAGATTAGGATCCATCGGAAAAACTCGGATTGCATGATCAAAGTAATCAATGACAATTCAAAGACGCAGACCTCTCCACATTGACTGTCAACCCCATGGGCAAGAATGGGGCGGTCTGCGTTATCTCTTGGTGTAAGAACTAAGGTACGGAAGAGAGAATTAGGTATCGCGAGATTTCCCTCATGTACGCTGCCTCGTGAGTAACCTTAGGGAGAAATCTCACTTGAGAATTGTGATTCAAAATTTCAAGGGGCATATCTTGATACAACAGCGACGGGCCGTTAATTCCTAACCCATGCACACGCGCGAGATAAAAGTTGAAGGTATGAAAGAATTAGGAATTAGGATCGTTGCATTAGCCGTGAGGCGAGGCAAAAAAAAGAGTTGAGGCAAGAACGGCAAAATGGAGATTTGGAAGACGCAACACCTCTAGGCTCTAGCACTTCAACACTATCACGACCGAAGGAGGGATTAATACTTTAGCGCGTGGTCACCAAAAGCTGGTCGCTGGGAGATGGCGCGAGACGCTGAAGAGGGAGGCTATGTTGAAAGGTCCGATGCAATGCTGTACGAAGGAGAAATGATATACGGTAGGTAGTTAGTAATTGCCATGTTACATTCAACGTTTCTGTTGTATTACACATGAGGATGAGTATGGGCATGTGCATACATGTGAGCCAAGGCACAAAAATGTGATAATTGACACAGTTGGCATATGAAGAAGGCGGCTATTGCGTTTACATGTGTGTGAGAATGTTGAGGATATTTTAATCTTTGGGAGTTACTCAATGGCAGTGATCATTGTGAATAGCATTGCCAGTAGTATTCGGCAAATTGATTTGCAGGTTTCCATTCGGGTCCGGGAGAATGTGAAGACAGGATAGTGATTTCCTCAACATGAGCTGATTTTAAATCCCTCCCTTGCCGCCATCATCTATATCCTTTTCAACCGTTGACCATGTACGACGTATACTTTCGTCAATTGTAAGTTCACCGTTGTGTATAAGTGGACCTAGGAGGTGTTTAACGAAAAAAGGACCGAAAAGGAGAGAACGGCTTCCTGGATAAGTTCATTCGGGTAAAGGGCCATGGTTGGAGAATGGCATGATTTTTCCGGGTAACATCATACATCATACATGATTGGAATCGAGATGGTATTGAGTGATTGATTACCTTAGCATGTGGGAAAATGAAGAAAGACATCGTGAGATTTTCGGTGGGGCTGGTTATCGTCACAATCGCATAGCCTGCAGAGTACGAAAAGGTGGATCATATTACTAGGGAGATGAGGATAGGATAATCTATCATTGCTGTGCCCGATTATATCTGTACACCTGTACGAGGAGAGCGAGAGTCGAGAGATTTATAATCGATCAAGGACCACGGTCGTTGCAACTGCAGTACTAGGTAGTTTGTCAGTAGCAAAGCTTCGGAGAAGAATTGTTCCATTCAACCCAACCACTGGGGGAACTAAATCTCCCATGATGAAATCTTTCTACTCCGTGCTGCCCGATTCCGATGCCGTTTCATCCACCCATCCATCAATCAATTGCCTCATTATCATTCATTGCCACTCCACTATGAAATTGACCTCATGATTTGTACTTCTTTTGTTTGAGTGATCATATACATACATCCAAGACACTCACACTGACACTCACACTGACACTGACACTCACACTGACACTGACACTGACACTGACACTGACACTGACACTGACACTCACACTCACACTCACACTGACACTCACACTCACACTCACACCGGAACCTTATGATTACCTTAAGATGTGCTGGTGGGGTTTGTTTCTCATGTTGGTATAGGGAGTACATACAGTGTGTATCAGGTATTGAGATGCATCTACGGCGGAGCAAGTATGCAATGAAAACAAAGAAAGTTTAAATAATTTGAATTCTTATTATTGCATGATACATACTCCGTACAATGTACATATTAATTTACCAGATTTCTATTTACCACCTACTAGGTACATACTGGGTATTCTTGATCATTCCCACCTGAACATCGCAGACAGAGGTTTCATGTGTTCTTTTGGAGAATCACCTATGGCAGTGAGTGGCAGATACTTCGTACATTTATCCGATTTGCCCCGATCTAGACTCTGGACCATGGACCAAATAATGCAATTAATGTACATTCCTAAACTTCGGCTTGATCATTGCCCATTGCACTTGGCCCTTTATCCCAAATAGAGTAATTATATTTGTAACTCACCTTAGTCAATAGTACATCGTACGAAGTATCTTTCATCCTCAGCCATAATCCATAATTCATTTGTGCCAGCCCAATCCAAGTTATTCAACCCCTCCACGCCCTCGATCCCCTCGATCCCACCCTTACCGTCCTCTCCATTTCTTCCCCACTACTCAATGTACCCAATAAAAATATCCCCAGCTTTGATGTTGAAACCACAAAACTGCGTCATACTCTCTCTCTCTGTAATAACATTCTTCGTATCAAATCGAAAATACGTTGCTTCGTGCCGGTACGTCGTCGTAACTTGATTGAATCCACTTTCATCATTTTCACACCTTACCGCATCCATCTCAAAGCTGGAGTCAAGGCATCTGCATGTTGTCTGCAATGATTTAATGATTAATGGATCATCCACGGTATCTATGGCATCTATGGCATCTATGACATCTCTAGCCTCTTTAGCCTCTCTAACATCTCTCTCTCGCTTTTCAATGATTGGTCGCTACTAGGTAACCTTACTAGGAGGTCATTAGCAACGGCCCTCTCCCTCCTCTTAGTTTCATCCATGTTGTTGGTGTACCTACAGAGCCCTGCAAGCCTGCGTAGAGCACAGCTTTGGAAATCCCCTCGTTTCTTTTTGATTCCTCTGAAGCACCTAAAGATCTAGATGTCTTATTGGTTGATCTTTTTCAGGTACATCTCGATACATCCAATAAAATTGCTTCCCCGCAATTAGTCTATACATTAGTGCAGGTATTCTTCCCTCTTCCAATCCGAGATACCTCCTACGTAGTATAAGCCAAGATAGTGGTTACAAAACTGGTGACCTTGCTTTTGGGTTGACTGTGCAATGCTATCGATCCCCCCTGCGTCCATTTTTGCCAATATACACCTAGGTATTCAAATATATAAACACCAACTGCTTCCTTGATTTCTCCTTCCCTTGATTATAATCTTTCATCCATTTTAATAATCTTTCGTGTGTTACTACATTCTATCTTTACAACACCTTTCGATACAGTCATCAATTTGACTCACAATCCATACTACACACTTCCATCATACCCCGCCATATATCTATTCAAACCCACGCTTCACCTTTACAAACAACATCGCATCCATATCACCTAAATTTCCTATAAAATAACATACTTGGATATTTTTGGAACCCATCATTCATCATCTATCATTATGGGGTTAAAAGCAGTTCATTTCGGTGCCGGCAACATCGGTAGAGGTTTCGTCGCTGAATTTGTGAGTTCATATTCATTTTCATCTTTGAATTCCCAATATTTGAGACCTAGGTCTCACGCCAGTCCTTTCAAAACTTTTCAGCTGCAATGAATAATCTACCATGCCACACATAACACTGAGATATTTACTAACATTACTCTTAGCTTCACAAATCCGGTTATGAAGTCGTCTTCTGCGATGTCATGGACAGCATCATCACAAAATTACAAACCACCCCTTCATATAAAGTTATTCAAGTTGGAGCCGAGGGTACAAGCGAAGATACCATCACCAATTACCGTGCGATAAATTCCAAAACACACGAAGCCGATGTTATTGAGGAGATTCGTACAGCCGATGTAGTAACATGCTCCGTTGGCCCGAATATTCTCAAGTTCATTGCACCAGTCATTGCCAAGGGTATTGATGGCCGAGCCAATGATGCAACCCCCATTGCAGTTATTGCTTGCGAAAATGCCATTGGTGCTACTGATACCCTCGCCAATCACATCAAGGGTGACCACACGCCAGAAGATCGTCTAGAGGATCACCACGAGCGCGCACGATATGCAAACTCTGCTATCGATCGTATTGTTCCCGCTCAAGACCCAGATGCAGGTCTTGATGTTAAGCTCGAGAAGTTTTACGAGTGGGTTGTTGATCGCTCACCTTTCCATGATCACGAACCTCCGGCGATCAAGGGAATCAAATGGGTGGATGATTTAATACCATACATTGAGCGTAAACTCTTCACCGTCAACACTGGACACGCAGCTGCTGCATACCACGGATATTACCATCAGAAGACTACAGTCTACGATGCTCTACAAGACCCTAAGATCCTTAAGGAAGTCCACATGGCATTGGAGGAGACAAGCAGACTGATCGTCGGCAAGCATGGTATCGAAGCACAAGAGCAAAAGGATTATGTCGACAAGATCATTACCAGAATAGGAAACCCACATTTAGAAGATGCAGTAGAACGAGTTGGTCGTGCACCCTTACGAAAACTGAGCAGGAAAGAAAGATTTATTGCCCCTGCAGCCGAACTTGCGGAGGAAGGAAAGGAATTTGGTGCATTATTAGACGCTGCTGAGATGGCTTTCCGTTTCCAGAACGTTGAGGGTGACGATGAATCCAAGGAGTTGGCCAAGATCATGTCGGAAAACTCACCAGAACAAGTCGTGGAAAAGGTCTGTGGGTTACAATCGGATCATCCATTATTCCCTCATGTGGTAGCCGTCGTTAAGAAGGTCCAAGCCGATGAGTAGAGTGGTGATAGTAATGTTTTTTTCTTTCTTTTTCTTTGAGGGATTTTTAGGATGGCGAATGGATAGGGATGATAGGGATGGATTGGATAGTGAGCGATACTTCTGGCGTGTTATGGATACGCAGTACGCTTTTGATGACTTGGAATGATATAGTTACCCACGGATGATAGTATGAATGAAATAAACGGAATACCAAGTTCGAGATATTTACCACTTGGTCGTTGATTTGAAGAATTGAAAATGGTGCAAATGCAAATGCTAGAGAGGTGTAGAATATTCTCTCCACATAACCAAAGAGTGTAGATCATGGGAATTCGTAAAGACTTCTCGATACTCAACATCATTGAGAGAGGTGTATTGATGCATTGATTCTTTGTTCTGATCTCGTTGGATGAACCATATACTTCGTTTAGAAGTACAATCAGATATAATTTCAAACAGTTGAGAACTCATCACTATGTTTTAATTTGTAGCAAAATAGCTATTCGACTCTCTCCCGCAGTGATTGGTACCAGTTGATGGTGTTGGAGATCGAGGGTAGGAGATAACGAAACAGTAAGGACAAGACTTTATACAGTGGTATGATCAATTCGATTTGGAGGATTAGCCAAGAAGAAATACTAATTGATGTGAATTTGAAGACTAAAATTTCCATACTCTGTTGAAATTAATATTGATATACAAATACTTTTTCTCCAATTATTGAAATCTTCACTACCATTGTATTTTCTTTGTATTCTGGGGATGTGAAATAAGGTTATTACACTAAACCTAATCAGCGCTAGTCAGTATCATTCAAGCTGCCACATCTCGAACTCCAAAGGAACATTGAAATATATCGAGGGACAACTTTGAATTCCTGTTATTTCCTCCCTCAACCAATTCTTCTTCTAATACAACTCCGAGAGGTTCAAACGCAAGCTCATAAATTGCCTGATTTTTGCGATTGAATTTACACCAGAAAACCTCGCAGAGGAACCATTTGCGAACCCATTCAATACGTGCGCTGAAAGCCACAGTATTGCTTTTTCTACCCCCCTTACTTTTCAAACATAATTCAAAATGAGGTTGGACGTAAAGGTAAGATGAATTCCCTCTTCTGCCAGTAATCTGCGATATATGCACAGCCGTCGAAAGCTATGATTGCTTTAGCTGTGCCCGCGAACCTGGATAGCATCAACAATCTCAAATTAAGGGAGACGATTGTAGTTGGGAATATGGCAACAGTCACTAATTCGATTTACAAAACTCAGAGGCAGTTATTTGCTCGATCGGAAAGAGTCAAGGGAATTGATTTCCATCCAGTCGAGCCATGGATTTTAACAACCCTTTACAGCGGTATGCTTGCTGGCGCATGAATTGATTTGAGGATGGAGTATTGATTGTTGGCAGGTCATGTTTACATTTGGTCCTACGAAACTCAGGTTAGTAACATCAATATCTGAATGCCGCCTCGTGCTGACAATCTTCAGGCTATTGTCAAAACATTTGAGTTGACAGATGTCCCTGTTCGAGCTGGTAGATTCATTGCTCGAAAGAATTGGATTGTTTGCGGTTCCGATGATTTTCAATTACGAGTTTACAATTATAATACTTCGGAAAAGATCACCACTTTCGAAGCCCATCCAGATTATATTCGCGCCATCGTCGTTCATCCTACGCAACCTTTCGTTTTGACCGCCTCTGATGATATGACAATTAAGTTGTGGGATTGGGATAAGGGTTGGAAATGTGTGCAAGTTTTTGAAGGACATAGCCATTATGTTATGGGACTAGCTATCAATCCAAAGGATACGAATACTTTTGCATCAGCATGTTTGGATAGGACCGTAAAGATCTGGAGCTTGGGATCATCCACAGCAAACTTCACACTAGAAGCCCACGAAACGAAAGGTGTCAACCATGTGGATTACTACCCTCAATCCGACAAACCATATCTTCTCACTACTTCAGACGACAGGACAGTCAAGATTTGGGATTATACTACAAAGTCTTTGATTGCAACTTTAGAAGGACATACAAGCAATGTTTCGTTCGCATGCTACCACCCCGAATTACCCGTCATTATCTCTGGTTCCGAGGATGGCACAGTCAAAATATGGCATGCAAATACATACAGATTAGAGCAATCCCTGAATTACGGTCTGGAGAGAGCTTGGTGTGTCAGTTACCAAAAGGGGAAACAGGGAGTTGCTGTCGGTTTTGATGAAGGCGCGGTGGTTGTAAAGATGGGTCGAGAGGAGCCTGCAGTATCTATGGATAATTCTGGAAAATTGATCTGGGCTCGACATAGTGAAGTTGTTTCGTCTATTATCAAGGGTGGGGGTTAGTATTTCCAAGTGATTATAGGGTCATTACTAATTTATTCGTAGATGCTTCAGTAAAGGACAATGAACCAATCTCCTTACCCACGAAAGATCTCGGTACCTGCGAAGTATATCCACAAACTCTTCTCCACTCTCCAAACGGCCGCTTTGTATCCGTGTGCGGTGATGGTGAATTCATCATTTATACAGCTCTTGCATGGAGAAATAAGGCTTTTGGCTCGGCATTGGATTTTGTTTGGGGTTCGAAAGATAACAGTAATGATTACGCGATTCGGGAATCGGGAACCAGTGTGAAAATCTTCAAAAACTTTGTGGAGAAAAGTGGTGGTCTTGATGTTGGCTTCCAAGCTGAAGGTTTGACAGGCGGAGTCCTTCTCGGTGTTAAGGGCCAAGGTGGTATTGGTTTCTATGACTGGCAAAGCGGTGGACTTGTTAGGAGAATTGAGGTTGAGCCAACAGAAGTACGTATGTCTGATGTGAAATTGTAACAAAAGCTGATTGATATAGGTATACTGGTCTGAAAATGGAGAATTGGTCGCTATTGCATGCGAAGATACCTTCTACGTCCTCAGATTCTCGCGAGAGAATTACATTGCGGCTTTGAATGCTGGAGAAGTTGATGACGATGGAGTCGAGGCTGCGTTTGAAGTTGTGACAGATATCAATGAAACGTATGTCAAGTCAAGGTCAATGCAAATCGAATGCTAACATAAATTAGTGTACGAACTGGTGAATGGGTAGGTGATTGCTTCATTTATACAAACAGCACCAACAGACTCAATTACCTCGTTGGTGATCAAACCTATACCATCTCTCATTTTGATCAACCTATGTATTTGCTCGGATACATCCAGCGCGACTCTCGCATTTACCTCGCTAACAAAGATGTCAACGTCACTTCTTTCGCCCTTTCTCTTGCAGTCGTCGAATACCAAACTTTAGTCTTGAGAGATGATATGGATACAGCTGCAGAGGTACTCAGCACGATACCAGGAGACCAACTTAACAAAATTGCTCGTTTCCTCGAGGGCCAAGGACACAAAGAATTGGCATTGGAGGTTGCAACTGACAGCGAACATAAATTTGAGCTGGCTCTCGCATTAGGCCATCTTTCAATAGCTCTTGAGCTTGCCCGTGAAGCAGATGTCGAACATAAGTGGAAGACAGTAGGTGATGCAGCACTTGCTGGTTGGGATGTTGCACTTGCAGCTGAATGTTTCAAGAATGCAAGGGATCTTGGTTCGTTATTGTTACTTCACTCAAGTACGGGTGATAGAGAGGGACTCAAAGCATTGAGTGCACAGGCAAGCGATGCTGGTGCACACAATGTTGCATTTACTTGTCTTTGGCAATTGGGAGATGCTGATGGATGTATTGAGCTGTTGATCAAAACTGGCAGAGCAGCAGAAGCGGTGCTATTCTCACAAACATATAAGCCAAGCATTACTGTCAAGGCTGTGCACGCATGGAAAGCTCAGTTAGAAAATGACAAAAAGGGCAGGGTCGCCAAGACCGTTGGTGTACCCGGTGAAGATGAAGAGCTTTTCCCTGAATGGGAAGAATATTTAAGGTTAGAGCAGGAAGGTAATGAGAACCTCATTGATGTTAATGGGGATGGACATGATAAGATTAATGGCGATGGACCTGACCCTGATGCTGAAGCTGTGGAGGAGGGTTCACTGGAGACGAAAGAAGAAGATGATGAGGAAGAATCAGAGGAGTAGTTGAGTGGTCCACAAATAAATTGGGGACGAATTGATTTTTGGGAAATTTCTGGAAGGTGGCTATAAAAGCAGCTGTGGAGTAAATGACGCATTTGATAGAGAATTAAAGATTTATTATTTCTAGGCCCAGTAGTTATAGTGGAGGGGTGATTGATTTTGCTGTCTGATAATGAATGATGAGTGGAGAGCTAAAACAAGAGGAACGGGAATGGGAAGGACGAGTAAAATGAAGGGGCAATTTAGTGAGAAAAATTCTTTTCATCTCGTTCTTTCTGCAGTGTCGATTGATTCTTATGTGATGAGTTTTGTACCCAGTGGTAAAAATCCTTCTTGAGGAAAATCCCCAAAATACTTCGTTCTCGGTGCATTCAAGCTTTCACACTAGTCAAAACGTAAATCCGTTTTCCCAATGACCATTTTCACGCGTGATCATCCACTGTCTCGATTCTTGGCAGTACTCTTTGACTCCGTCGTAATCACATCTGTCCGAGGGGCTCAACTCGTGTCTAGGCTGCACACGTCGGCAGGAAACTCTGTTTACCTTAAAGCTCAAGATGGAAATGCTGGAAGTGCTAAGATGAATAACGGTCTGGGAACCTTAGAGTAATCAAGTCCAGAATTCCAGGATTCTATATCTGCTGCCGGGCACGTTCAAATGTGACCAAGTGGAAAGTTTGGAGCGAGCCGGAAGATCAATGGTTAAGCGAAAAGAATTCTTTCAGCATAGCTCATTGCTTGATGCTGAAAGGAAGGCAGTAGTGAAGTAATTGGTAACTCAAAGTGGGTTGGTCAAAGAATTGCTTTTAATCGGAAATCTGTGGGCACTAGGCAAAATCTTGCTTGTTATCACTGACGACAAGCTTGTTTTACACCTATTACTTACGCTTGCTACAGTCTCTGTTTGGTTCTATTCGCACATTTCCATTGTATTACTAGTCGAAAAAACCCACCAATCTTCCATGCGGTGACATTTTTGGTATATCTACTATGTCCGTCCTACTTTCCCATGGAACTGTGCCCTCCCAAAGGAACACGCAAGGGTGTGTCTGCTGTATATATTTCTCTCCGAATGAATATTATAATGAGTTCCAAAGAAATGAAGTTTGAAAACAATTTTTGGGTTTCGGTTCAGCGGCAGGTAAGGAGCCAGAGGCGTGAAGAAGATGAAGTGCAAGTGATGGAGGTTGGCGTGAATCGTACAGTTAATCAGCCAGACCTTGTCAGTAGCATAATGGACTAGCGATTGCAGAATTGATTGTTAGTATTTAAGATTTCGAAATAGATTCTGCATATGGCCGCGGGTTGCTTACTTGCAGTCTTGCACTCGATGAAATGTTGGAGTCTATATCCTCATAACAAGTTCTATCATCTATCTCTATCTCCTCTAGACTGCTTCCGTTTAGACTCTAGTTCCATGAATGGAATGTTCAAGGACTTTATCAAAACCACAAATCATGGCATGTAGTCAAACTTTGGAACCTAGAGGTTCATCTAGTGCCCACAAAGTAATGGGTGCGCATCCATCAACGAAGTTATCAACAAGGGCTTTATCTCAGTTAAAGAGTTGAAACTGAGCTTCGATGACTTCGTTGACGGGCACAAAGTTAAAAACAAAATCAAAACATCGGGTCGGGGCAGAATTTCACGTATCCAGGGAAAGATTCGCAGATCCACAATGATCCCGACTCACAGTACCATGAAAGAGCTTGGCAAGATTGAGAAGTCAAAATAATAAATGTAGCCCATTGTTAGGGCCACCAGGGCTTGAACTCCAGAGCGTTAGGGTGATAAGTTAATTGTGTGATTGGCGAGTTATCCCTATGATTGTTGAATAGATTAATCACTGCAACCTAGATCTGTTTGACTCATGATGTTAGTTCTACTTGTGGGAGTTGAAGACTTAATCTTCCCAATAATTCTGCTGATCACACCTTGTAAAGTGGACGGGCGAAAAAGCTTTCATACGAGTTCGGTTCAATTTATAACACAAATTTGCAGATCAGTGATTCAACAAATTTGAAATACAGTCTGCGAGATTGGGTTGTTATCTGTCAAACTTGTTATTGCTATAAACACAGTACATAATCATTGCCGCCTGTCAGTATTCTGTAAATTTCTTGATGATCGATTATCTTTTCCCTTGGAGTCTGATCTCGGAAACGAAATCTATTCAATGACTCAGAAAAGTTCAGACTACGATTTGCTTTTCCTGCCACATCAGTAATGATGATGGGATCTGTGCGGCAGCAAATGCAACCAAAATTCGAAATTGTACATTATAACCTTTAGCGAAGACTCCGCGAATTTGAATTTGGACCTTTGGATCGAATGTCTTAATTATTGAGGTTGATTCCAGAATGAGTGATCTTTGCTCTTTGGTCAATATCCTGTCAAGATCTGAGATAATGTTGCTCTTATATGCGGCAGTGGCAATTGCAATACCAAGAACACCACCTAGTATTCGAAACTGTGTTATGGAACTAACAGCAACGACTGTGAGGCAGGACCTCAAAGTCAGTCAAATATTTTTGACGAGGGATAGAAATATAAAATACCTTTATCAGCAGGCTCAGATATAGAATACGGTGTGATCAAGAGCAAAGTCGAGAGATTAATGCCAACGCCAAAACTTGCGATTACTTGAAACCTATATTGTGATACTGGTGTTACCCTTGAAATGGTTAGAGTGGAAAGTAGCGTAAAGCCGACTATCTGTAAACTGGAACCTATCATGATTAAAAAGATAGGTGGAACTTTAGCTTTCCCAGCTACCACAGTGGATACTATTGACCCAACAGGGCATAATAGCGTGAATGGAATGAGCCGGAAAGCTGCATTGAGAGCCGTGGTGTTGTCAACTACTTGAAATCGTTGATGGAGTTGGAAGATAGTAACAAAGTATTGAATACCCAAGAAAACTGCATTACTAGGAAAAGAAGGGTCGCATGTTTGTTTCAATTGTCGATCCAATAATGATGATTAGGCTTACAGTATCATTCCAATCCAAATTCAGCTAGTCATGAGCCTCCAGGGGAACACTGGCTCAGCGATTTGTGATTCTAAGCTCATTAGTCGCTCCCAAAAAACAAAATCAACCCAAGAAATACAGGATACCGTTAGACGTTTCGTCGCGTTCATGATTGGGGAATTTTGCAGGGAGATAGAAGACAATTGCAAGAGCGGAAAGAGCTCCAGCTGGCACACTATGAATCTTTTAGTCTCTGAGAGAGTATTTTGATGAAGGATTCGACTTACTTCAATAAAAATACCCATCTCCAAGTTTCGGAATGATTGAGTGCACCGCCTAATACAGGCCCAAGTGAGAATAATATTGAGTAGACGATCGATATCAAGCTTGTATACCTCGTATATAAACTCTTGGGCACTAGCTCAAAGAGTATTATGTTACCAAGTGCAAAATTACCTCCCGAACCAATCCTTTGAAATGCTCGAAAGATTATACTTTACTGTCGATTAGTCCACTACATCTTTACCATCTATTGGATTAGATATTGGTAACTCACAGCTGTGTCATAGATCGAGAACTTCCACAAGCTCCTGCAAATATGGTAAATAAACTGATAGAAGTAACTGTGCATAGCTTTCTGCCGAATATGTCACTGAGCTTGCTCCAAATCATAAGCATGCCTATGCAAAGTTATCGATATGTACTATTAGCGCTTCTTTTCGGAATGTATGACTTACTGACTTCACCCAGCATATAGGCGGATGCAATCCAATTGACTTGATTGAAGGGGTTCAAGTCGTCTGTAATTGAAACCAAAGAGGTTGTAACGATCGGGATTTCGAGATTGGTGATAAAAAGAGATAGAAAAATTCTGAGACCAATCAGCCCTTTTTGCTTGTCCTTTCAAAGAATAAAAGAATAGAGTTTCGAACGCAGCTGTTATCATGTGAAGTCTTGCACCCTTTAGATAAATTGTAGGGGATTGACTTGATACTACTTCGTGAGGAATGTCATCGGCTTGCGACGTATCGCTCATGGATGGATCAGATTGAGACACGCTTGACACCTGTGCCTGTAAACTATGGGCTTTATTCTCTCTGTCCAAAGCAAGAGTTTCAATGTATTCGCTCATGTTAAGAACTTGATATATTTTGCAAGGAGTGAAGTCCGCCTCGAAAATTAAAATAGACTATTATTTCAGGATCTGAGCAAAGTTTTGATGATTTGACGATTGCAGAAAAAAAGGAGAAATTGTTGCTTGAAGATGACACAAATAAGTAAGAAATTTGAAATGCTGAAGAAAGATTTCATCAAGACTACTTGACGGTAACCTACACATGTTGATGTTGGTGGCTGTATCTGACCAATCCAACCCTCAAAATTATCCCATAAGTATATTCAGCAGACCTATAGTAACAGCACCGCCAAAAAAAATTTCATTACTGTGAAACTCTATAATAAGTATACTAAATCACTTATTAATATCTTATTAATAAAGCTATATATCGATTAATAGTATATGTATAATATGATTTCATATTATA